>OZ024709.1:9965702-10132169 GCA_964016945.1 Microplitis deprimator | reverse complement strand
AACATCCCAAAAAATGTCAGAAACAGTGATTTTTCAAAATTTTTATGGATAATGTTATTTAAACTAACGAACTGATTGCAATAAATGCAATTATGTAGCGATTATCGAAGACTATACAAAGGGCTGGTATAAGTCTTGGATTATATGATAAATTACATTATGCGTTATCTGAGCTGAGTTAAGTAAATTGCTATTTTTTAAATTTTTCACCGCTAATATCTTCCGAACTAATCAACCGATTTTGAGTCGAAATTTGACGCGGTTTTGATCAATAAATTTTACTCTACCTACACTGAGGAAAAAAAAAAATATGTTTTCAAGAAAGAAGCTTGATTTAAGTATTTTAGTTCCCTGATTAAGAAAAATGATTTGCTCCATGTTAGTCGATTCAAATTGTTTGAAATCATTTCAAATTGTTTTGAATTGTTCCAAATCATTTTTTTAAATCAGGGTTAATCGATTAGCGCCAAGCAATTATATTCTTCAATCAAGTAAAATAATTTCTTTATTCAAGTATTTTATTTACTTGCTTAAGGCAGTATTCTACTTTGATTGAAATACACTTAAAAAAAATTTTATGGCATATTTTATACACTTATACCATACAAAAACATCATTTGAATACAACGTCTCGATTAGTAGGTGGGTCTGCGCTTGGTGTTGAAATTTCAAAAATGGACAATCTGAAAGAGAAAATTTTTGAATTTTAAGATTTCATATCTCACTAGCAACCGGCTGAACTAAGATTTTTCATGTACATGCAAAAATAATAAAATGGCGGTGAAAAAAAAAAATTCAAGCAATTTTTTTTTCTATCTTTTTCTATTGAAGAAATATTTGCTTGCCTTAAGTAATTCATGCTTCCAGAAATTTATTACTCAAGTGAAGCAATAGCTTTTTTTAAAATAAGAACATCAATTCCATTGCAATAAAGAATTACTTGTTTGACCCGGGAAAAAAAAATTATATATAATTATAGAAAATTATATATAAATCACTATATAAAATTGTGTATGAGTTTTGGCCATATATAATTATGTTTAATTTCATGTAATGATTTATATATATATATATATATATATATATATATATATATATATATATATATATATATATATATATATATACAATAACTGCCATGAAAAAAAAAAAAACTTGTTGAAACTTCAAAATTTTTTAGCTGTCATCCCGCTTTGGGTCTTGCTAGTCTATTTCCAAGAATTTAAAAAAAAAGTTATTCTTTATAACATTTATGAATGCGGTAATAAATTAAAAAATTTTATACACTTTATTTTATAAATCATTATGCAGTTTTTATAAATAATCTTACGTTGTTTGGTCATATCTAAATTTTTTCACAAAATATTATGATTCTCACACCGGCACAGCTTGATATTCACTCAGAAATTACCATTCGATAAAATTTTTTAGCTCCAATGTATAAAATTTTATATAATTATATCAAATTATATATAATTAAATCAGAAAGATTTATATAAATATATATCGTTATATAAGAATGTATAGTATGGATGGATGTAACGAGGGAATGAGTGAGGATTTAGAAGAAGATATTGCATTAGAAGAAGTCAGAGACGTTGTGGGTAAATTAAAGAATTTTAAGGCTTTTGGAGAAGACGCAATTCCGAATGAGGTTTGGAAATATGGAGGGGAGAATGTGTTGAGAGAACTCTGGAGGATTTGTCAGAGAGCGTGGAGAGGGGAGAGGTGGCCGGATGAATGGAAAAATGGGGTGATTGTGCCTATTAGGAAGAAGGGAGATGGTACTAAAGTGGAGGATTACAGGGGGATTACGATATTGCAGACTGCGTACAAGGTATATGTGGGCATTCTGGAGAAAAGGTTAAAGGAGGAGGTAGAGAGTAAAGGGATATTGCCTGAGTCGCAGGCAGGCTTTAGAGAAGGAAGAGGGACTATAGATAATATTTACGTGCTAAATTATTCGATAAATAGGGAAATTGACAAGGATAAAAAGAAAATGCTAGTGCTGTTCGTAGATTTTAAGGCGGCGTTCGACACGGTAGACAGGAGAAAGTTAAGTGCGGCTGAGGGACAGAGGAGTGAGGGAGGGCCTAGTGAAAAGATGCGAGGAGGTGCTGAGGGAAACGTGTGGTAGAGTTAAGATTGATAAGGAGCTAGAAGATAGGTTCTGGACGGAGAAAGGGGTGAGACAGGGGTGCCCTCTAAGCCCTCTTCTATTTGTTCTCCTTCTCGCAGACCTAGATGAGGAATTAGAGAAAAGAAGATGGGGCCGGATAGAACTATCTGGGGGAAGGAAAGTGCGTTCGCTAGCCTATGCAGATGATATTGCATTGCTGGCTAAGAATGAGGATGAAATGAAAGGGATGATAAGGACGCTGGAAAGATGTTGCGGGGGAAAAACTAGAAGTAAATGTGGGAAAGAATAAGATTATGAGATGTAGAAAAGGAGTTGGTAGGAAGAGAAAGGTGTGGTGGAACTGGGATGGAAAAGAATTAGAGGAGGTGGATAGGTACACGTACTTAGGATATGTGGTAAAGGGGAATGGTGATCAAGGAGAGCACGTAAGAGAAAGAGTAGCAAAAGGAGCGAGGATTTTAGGACAAATCTGGGGTATAGGTAAACGGAACTTTGGGCATGACTGGGCTAGAAGGTTATGACTGTTTGATAGGTTAGTATGGTCTGTGATGAGCTATGGAGTTGAAATTTGGGGATGGAAAAGGAGGGAGGAGGTGGAAAGAATACAGGAAAGGTACTTGAGATGGGTACTTGGAGTTTCGAGAAAGGTGGCAGGCTACTTGGTGAGAGAACTTCAAAGGGATCTGCTGGAAGGAAAGGCTGGAATGAGGACCTGGAGTTATGAGAAAAGAATTGAGGAGGTTGGATGTGGGTTAGTTGCCTGGAGATGTAGAATGGAAATGAGAAAGAGAATAAGAACTGGAAGAGATGTTGGGGAGTGGGAAGCGGAAAGGAATTAATTCTACGAGGATAGAGGTCTTAACCCGGTGGATGTGGAAAGGACTTGGAAAAAGGGAGAAATGAGAGAAGATTTTATTAAAATGGACAAAAAGAGGCAAGAAAGGGAGAGGTGGGAGAGAATTCTAGAGTCAAGAAGTAACGGATACTATAAATTCGTTAAAGGTGCTGGTATACCGGGGCATCTTAAAAGGTGTGGATGAGGAGAGGTGGAGTAGGATTGCTAGATTTAGGCTTGGGGATTGCTTAAAAGGGAATAGGTACTGGGAAGTTAGGGATAACAGGCTCTGTAACGTTTGCGGGAGGGACTTGGAAACCTGGGAGCATGTGTGGGAGGTTTGCTCGGGTTTGGGGGTGGAAAAAGGGTGACAGGACATGAGGGAGCAGGTTTTGGGAGAGGAGGGTCAAGGGGAAAATTGATTAAAGGGTATAGAGATGCTGTGGGGATTCGCGGGGTGGTGTAATTAATCTGAGGGGTGGTCTAGAGTGAAAGCAGCGGAAACGGAAGTCACTGGATGTGCGTGTGGAGAATGGAGGAATGTTGGAGAGGTACAAGGGGGTTTTTTCTTTACACCATAGGTGTTTTCTTTTTCCCACCGGCCTAGTTTGATAAGTTTGATAAGGAATGTTAGTATGGTAGGTGTGTGACAGGAATACCTGTATTTAGTGTTAAGGATTAGGTTGTTCAGTGAATTTTGTAATTTAGGTTAAGATTTTTGTTTGTAAGCAGAACGGGGGTCCGCTATTTGTACCCCTGAAAAGGGCAAATAAACTAATTCTTATTAAAAAAAAATAAATATAAGATTGTATTTAAATTTATATAATTATCCAAAATTATGTATAATGTTATTTAATTATATATGTAATTTTATATATTTATATATTATTACATAAAATTATATATAATTTTATATGATTATATCTTCTTATATATATTTTTCTTCGCGGGGAGTATTCATGGAAACAAGAAAAATGATTACTTGAATTTAATTTTTTTTACTCTCAGTGCATGAATCGAACCTCGACCGTCGGTCTCGAAGACATCCCGGAAGTCAAAGTTTTAAAAGATACTGTTATGTTATTCAATGATTTTTGTCATCTTGATATTAATTTTCACAATTAAATATTAGAATAAAAGTATTCGTAAGATCATAAGTATGTATCTTTAGAATCAATACATATTACATTTTATTGATGCCGATGAGAAATTTTACAAAGAGACGAATTTAAAAATCTTAACTATGTATTAGCAATGGAAAATTATGAGAAAGTGAGAACGAAAAAATCTGGAAAACGGTTGACCTTGTAGGCCAGCCCCGAAACTTCCTGCTGTTTTCGAGCTCCTTGTAGTTAGAAACAGTCTTGTAAATACTTTCTTTGTGCTACTCGCTGCGAAAGTTCGATTTTTGAGCGCCACCTGATGGTAGCGGAGAGGCTAATTCCTCCATTGCAAAATATAGTATAGTTTCGTCATTACTTTCGGTCCTATAATAGGACTCCTATTCCTTCCACTCTTCATATATGCTTTTACTATTTTTTTTGGTGCATTTACCTACTTTCTTCGAGTAAAAAATTTCTTGATCCATTACTTTTTGAATAAAATCAATTAAAAATATAAAAAATAAGTAAATGAATAACTAAAATTTAAATTAACTAAATCATTGTAATTTACAAAACTGAACTCACCTTTTGGAAATTTACAATATTTTTACAAAACAAATACATGATAAAATTACAAATGTGTGAATAAATTTAATAGAAGAATACATTCTTATTATTATTCCATGATGTCATTGTAAAATTACTGAATGAGTTTTAGTTTTACCATTTTTCTGTATTAATCAGATAAAAACGATTTCACAAAACAGAATGCATATTTTAAATAAAGAGAATTGTACATTATAATCAAACAATTTGAATTTCACAAATCATTATTCTCGTTTTTCAACCTTTATTGTACAGTTACCATCATACATTGTAATCCTTTTATTGATTTGTAATAGAAAGATATAAGTTGTAATTTTATAAAACAGTATCCTATTTTGAGAAAGAAAGATTTTCAGCTTTACTCCAAAAGCTCATAGCCTGATTTGCTTCAGATATCAGTAAAATCACATTATTTAACCCTTATCGACCACACCTCACCCTGGCCACATAACGGCCACATGGGGTAACTACCTTTTTTTGAAAGGATTTTGAACAATTTATTTGAAAGGTACAAGACCTCTAATTCCACTTTTTTTAAGTCTGGGGTGACTGGTCACCCCATGTGGCCGTTAAGGGTTAAATTCGAATTACAATTCAATGATATTAAAAGTTTAAAAATCAGTACTTATACTGAAAAAAAGACTTATTTGAGTGGACTAAGATTTATATGAGCCAAAAATATCGTATATTTGGATATGGCCGAATAAATATTTAATTGTGAGAAAGATATAATATATTTGAGCAATTTTATAAAAATTTATAAAAAAGCCACAAATAAATTATTTCTTTGGGACAAAAATTTCTCTTTTCAGTGCATAGTTTAATTAATTCAAAAATATCAAACTGTACTCGTAATGTTATTGAGTGCAATGACGAAATTATTTGTAGAAGTATAATAAAATGTTGCCTATTTATGATTGTCTAATTTTAACATTGATTTAAACAACCAATAAAACTAAACAAATTTAACTACATTACAATTTAATTTGTTACAGATTGCAAATTTTGAAATTCAAAAGGAAAAAAAAATTGTTAGCAAAATGCCGAAGTCGGTGAGTTATATCCTTCTTCGTTTTTCAATAATTAAGGGTATATATATATATTAGGGTGTCCGTTATTTACCAAATTAGATTTTTTTACTTGGCCATGATATAAATCATTTATTTGTGATCCAAAAATAATAAAAAAAAATAAAAAAGTTTATTATAATGCCGTTTAACCCTGCCTAAGTAATGATACACTCTTATTTTAGTACAATGAGGAAAATTGTATTACTTGCTTAAAAATAAACGCACAGCGATAACCAATATTTGTTTGTAGGAAATTTCCCGCTCTTCAAAAAAGGTCTCTTATGTTTTTTTCGTGAATCCAACTGTTTAAGAGATATTGAAAGTCAAAGTTTGATTTGTTTAAAAAAATTGGCGTTTTTGTTTGAAATTTGATAACTCTCTAACACCCAGACATGAAATCGAGCGCTATAACATTTCTTGTAGGAAATTTATCGCTCTTTAAAAAAGGTTTCTTACACTTTTTTTTGTAAATCCAACCATTTAAGTAATATCGAAGCTCAAAGTTGATAGATTTGAAAAATAACGTTTTTCGATTGAAATTCTATAACTCTTCAGCAAACAGATATTTACTCTGGCTTTTAACGACTTTTTGTCAGAAATTCACAGCTCTACAAGAAAGGTCTCTTCGATATTTTTGATAAACCCAACCGTTCAAGAGATATTTAACCTTTAAGTTGAAAGAAAAGTTTCACAAACCAACTCAAACTTTTTCTCTGATGATAAAAAAAATTTCTTTTATTTCGAGCTTTAATATCTCTCAAACGGTTGAGTTTATCAAAAAAATCAAAGAGACCTTCCTTGTAGAGCGGTGAATTTCCGACAACAAGCCGTTAAAAGCCTGAGTAAATATCTGTTTGCTGAAGAATTATAGAATTTTAATCGAAAAACAATATTTTTCAAATCTATCAACTTTGAGCTTCGATATTACTTAAATGGTTGGATTTACAAAAAAAAAGTGTAAGAAACCTTTTTTAAAGAGCGATAAATTTCCTACAAGAAATGTTATAGCGCTCGATTTCATGTCTAGGTGTTAGAGAGTTATCAAATTTCAAACAAAAACGCCAATTTTTTTAAACAAATCAAACTTTGACCTCCAATATCTCTTAAACAGTTGGATTCACGAAAAAAAACATAACAGACCTTTTTTGAAGAGCGGGAAATTTCCTATAAAAATATGTATTGGTCATCGCTGTGCGTTTATCTTTAAGCAAGTAATAAAAATTTTCTCATTGTACGAAAATAAGAATGTATCATTATATATATATATATATATTAGGGTGTCCGTTATATACCAAATTAGATTTTTTTACTTGGCCATGATATAAATCATTTATTTGTGATCCAAAAATAATAAAAAAGTTTATTCTAATGCCGTTTAACCCTGTCTAAGTAATGATACATTCTTATTTTAGTACAATGAGAAAAATTTTATTACTTGCTTAAAAATAAGTGCACAGCGATGACTAATACATATTACTTTACCAGAAAAAATTTGTAGAGAATAAAATTGTCGAAAAAAAGTTTCTTCGACATTATGTGATAACTAATAGTTTCGCCGGAAAATTAAAAAAAATCTCAAAATCTACTATAACGACTTCGAGCTCCAATAACTTTTAAAAAAATGGATGTATCAAAAAATGATAAGAGACTTTTTTTGCAAAGCGTTCAACTTCCTACTAAAATATGTATTAGTCTATTCGATCTGTTAACGAGTTAAAAAAAACTCAGAGCTTAAAAAAAATTTTTCCGTGTTGTTTAAACGGGAAATCGAATTTTTCAATAAGCTAGGCCTGTGATCGACGTAGAATTTTTTTTTCTTGCATGAATAATTTTGTTTTGTGTTGAACTATGATTTTTTCCACATACACTTGAATAAAAATGTTGCTCCTAAATGACGTACCCTAGTATGGATATATATATATATATATATATATATATATATATATATATATATATATATATATATATATATATATTAGGGTGTCCAAAAAAAAAAAAAACATTTTTTTTTTAACCTCTATAGCCTTAAAAGTTACTTTATATAAAAAAAAATCCTCACCAAATTTCAGCCCGATATCTTTAAAATTGAGCAATCACAAAGGGAGTCCCATTTCCCATTTAAAATACACGCGAAAATTTTTCATTTTAGTTTTTCGTTATTAAGACTATGAAAAATTTTTTTTTTTAAATTCCGCTTGGTATAATTTCGTAGGAAATTAAATTCTCTAAAAAAAAGTGCTGATGGATTATGTACGTCAAACAAACAGAGAATAAGTTACAGGGCTTTAAATGTCAACGAAAAATGAAGTTCACTTTTCGTTGACATTTAAGTTCAAAAAATTACTATGTTTTAAATTTCATTTTTTGTTGACATTTAAAGCCCTATAACTTTTTTCTCATTCATTTGACGTATATGGGTCATTCCATGTCAAATCGACCAGTAGTTGGAATCGACCCCTTTTAATTTGGACGAAATTTGGTCAAAACTTTTCTTTTACCATAAAACAGAGATTCGGCAAAGGAAAAAAATTAGAAATTTTTTTTGGCGAAAGTTATTTGAAATTCAAAATTTTACTATTTTTCGCATTTACCAACTTTATTTTTTGAATATCTCGAAAACTATGATAGATACAGAAATGGTCTTGGTCTTGTTTTGAAGAGGACACTTGGGGCTATTGAAAAAAAATATTTTGGAAAAATATTTTGAAAAATGAGAAAGTTTTCGAATTTTGAATATTTAAAAACAGTCAAAATCGTATGGCGGCATGAAATTTTGGGCTCAAATTTTTTACTACACTACCTTTAAATAATCTTAAGAGATCCTGAAAATTTCAGAGAGGTTTTTTTTTTGTTTCAAAATTATGAATTTTTGAACTTGGCAAAAAAAATTTTTTTTTGTTTTCACCCCTGAGTCTCGCATAGTTAAGAAAAAAATATCAATTTTGAGAATGAAAAAGATTATTTCATCACGTTTTTATTAACGCGCTTTCATGAATTGTTCGGGTGGAATTCTGTAGTCAATTTTGAACTAACTTTCCGATGAACTAGAGATTGGAAATTTGAAGCATGACATTCTTGAATATAACTCACAACTGAATGACAGAAAAAAAACACCGTTCAATAAAGATTCAATGAAGGGAATGGAAAAAATGCGATGACTAGGGTCTCCAGATGTATTTAAAATTTTTAACTCAAAAGGATTTGGCTTTAATTTATTTTGATATTTTTAAGTATAAATTTTATAAAACATGGTTTTTGCTTGCTTCTTAATTTTATTTTTCAAAAAAAAAAAAAAAAAAAAAAAAAAAAAAAAAAAAAAAAAAATAGAAAACAATTAACTAGTTTGATAGTTTACTGGTAGGGAGACATAACGATTCCCTATTTCAGATATAGTCAGGTGTTGTAAAGGTCGATTTCAATCGATTTCAAAATTTCACACATGTTATATTAAAAAGCAGAAAATAGGGGAGAGGTGCTGCAGTTGTAACAAAAAATTTTATTTTTTTGATTCCATTTGTTTTTTTTAAGATAGTAAACTTAAAAACTGTCAGAAAGTTAGCTGATAGTATCTTTTATGTGACTGACTTAGTTGATTAGTAAAAAGTCAATGTTAGCTTATTAAAAAATCAATTTATTCAACTCAAGTCAGGGGCCAAGATGGCGACACGCGTGGGCTGCAGTTGTAACACAATGCAGGGGCAGTTGTAACACGGAACGAAATAGATATTTTTCACCAAATTGCTTTTATTATTCAGTCTTAATACATACTATTATACCTAATTAACTCTTAAAGTCAAGTATTTAAACTTAAAGTAGCACATATATTTGTATCTTTAATATAAATTATTAAACATTTATAAATATTAAAACTACACTATCCCAGAGTAGATTTGTGGCGCATCCAGTTTGCGCAGATCCCATACACGACTCTGAATGTTACAATTGCTACTCGTTCAAGTGTTACATTTGACCCGCACGCAGAATTGTTAATAAAAATCTAATTACAATAACAAAAATCAGTAAATTGATATAAAATTCGATTATACAATACTCTTGATATGTCCCTTGAAGTATGAATACAAGTCTCACATCATAACATTAGAAAACAAATTTGTTATTAAAAAAATTGTGAAGCGTACAAAAAAAAAGTTTTCACGCATATTTTTAACGATTCTCAATATTTTAATATCGGAACAAGATTAATAACTGAAACTTTGATCTAATCAATAATTTACTATTTTGAACAAATTAAAAAAAGAATAATAATAATTCTTATTTTTTTTAATAGTTTTTCATTGAGTGTTACAACTGCCCCTTGTTACAACTGCAGCACCTCTCTCCTAATGATCGAAATAAAAAAACTATTTAATATCACGTTTTTAAAACAGACTCGCAACTGTAAAATAATATCTCTAAGGCTCATCAAGAATTAAAACCGCATACAGATTCCAAACTTCTTACAGATAGTCCTGAAAATTTATGATTGTGAGTTTTGAATAGCTATGAAAATACTTGTAAGATCTAAAACGAAAAATGTGGGACGCATGCAACCGATAATTGATACATTAATAGTTTAACCAACAATTTTATTGCACTGCAAACAAATGAATCGATGTGTGAGTTTTCTCATCATTTGCTTCACTCTATACTCTTACAGTTATGTATTGCATGCGTTCCACGATTTTGTTTTAGATCGTACAAACTTTCTTTTACACAAAATGTCATTTTTTTCTTTAACTATGCTAGACTCAGGGGTGAAAGAAAAAAAATTATTTTTTTGCCAAAATTCAAAAATTCATAATTTTGATACAATAAAAAACGGCTCTCTGAAATTTTCAAGATCTTTTAAGATTATTTAAAGGTAGTGTAGTAAAAAATTTGAGCCCAAAATTTCGTGTTGCCATAAGATTTTGAAAATTCAAAATTCGAAAGCTTTCTGATTTTTCAAAATTTTTTTCCGAAATATTTTTTTTTCAAAAGCCTCAAGTGTCCTCTTGAAAACACAAACAAGATCATTTCTGTATCTATCATAGTTTTCGAGATATTCAAAAAATAAAGTTGAGAAGGGAGAAAAATAGTAAAATTTTGAATTTTGAATAACTTTCGCCAAAAATTTTTCTAATTTTTTTCCTTTGCCGAATCTCTGTTTTATGGTAAAAGAAAAGTTTTGACCAAATTTCGTCCAAATTAAAAGGGGTCGATTTCAACTACTGGTCGATTTGACATGGAATGACCCATATATGATATCAAATACTTTTTCTAGGAAATTAAATCTCCTACTAGAACGTCCTTATTAAAATTTGAAGAAAAAATCTGGGCATTGGTTGGCCCTGCGGGCCAGCCCCGGAACTTCCCGCTGTTTTCGAGCTCTAGGAGCTCGAAAACATTAGTATAAATACATTTTCGAGTTCTTCCAGATCGAAAATACCTTTGGTTCCCTTTTTTTATGAGCTTTTCAAGCTCAAAAGGGTTACGTTTTATATTAAAATTGAAAAATTTAGAATTCAAAATAATTAATAAGTAAGCGTTTTTTACATATTTATTCACAATTATGTTCAATAATTAGCTCAAAAATAAGTTAACGTGATACGTTGTATCTATATCGTGTAAATATATCGTGGTACAAGCGAGCATGATGATTTTTAACCAGTCACTTCCAATCACTTCCATAAAGATGAACGTATTAGATTTGAGTAATATTGTTCAGTACTTATGATGTTATTCAATGAAAAAAGCAGATATAGATTTTACATTTATTATTCCGTCAACGATATCTTTCAAACGAATTATCTGATTGGGACGTTCGTAGCAGCAATAGAATGCTTTTATCGAGTTCTAGAGCTGAATAGATTTTGGGATTGATCGATTCGATAGTTTCCGAAATATTTACGAAAAACGAAAAAAAACGATTTTTTTTTCATTCTTTCGTCGACGATATTTCTCGAACGGATTATCCGATTAAGATGTTTGAAGTGAAAATCGGCGCGTTTTATTGAGGTCGAGAGCTGATAAAATTTTGTGAATGATTGGTTCAGTCATGACGACGATATTCGCAAAAAACCGTTTTCTACTATTTCTTTCGACGACAATATCTTCCGAACAGATTATCCGATTGAGACGTTCTTGGCGGCAATCAAAAGCTTTTATCGAGTTCTAGAGCTGATTAGATTTTGGAATTGATCAATCTGACAGTTTTCAAAATATCCAAAAAAAAAATCGAAAATAAAAATTTTTTTTTTTTCGTATTTCTTAAATATCTCAGTCTATTTGAGTTAATGATCTAAAATTTTCTGAAAATCTAAGTTCAGAAGGAATCTTTCGAATGCCGCGAGAACCATCTAAATTTTTGTCGATCTTTGAAGCCCCGTAACTTTTTCCCAGTTTGTTTGATGTACATAATTCATCAGTACTTTTTTTTAGAGAACTTAATTTCCTACGAAATTTTACCAGGCAGAATTAAAAAAAATTTTTTTTCATAGTCTTAATACCGAAAAACTAAAATGAAAAATTTTCGCGTGTATTTTGAATGGGAAAGGGGACCCCCCTTTGTAACAGCTCAATTTTAGAGATATCTGGCTGAAATTTGGTGAGAATTTTTTTTATAATATAAAGTAACTTTTGAGCCTATAAGAGTTTAAGGTAGTTCACTAGCAAAACGACTTTTCTTAGGAATGCGATGGAATTAAAACATGAGATTAACAAAATTATCTAATATTTAATGAAAAAAAAAAAAAACGAAATTTTTTCACCGATTGTAAGACGAGATATTAACAATCAAAAAGTGCATAATTAACATGCAGGAGATCTACCAAGTATAAAAAAAACATATAATTTTCTGAATATCTTGAAAACGGTTCTTATAATTTTTTTAAAAAACTTATCCACTGTTGAATGACAAAATTAGAAATTTTTGGAAAAAACTGAATTTCTTGACCGATTTGTTTAAAAAATATTGATTTTTAAAATATAAATAATTTTAAAATACTTGACGTGTGGTGGGGTACAGTAATCACAACTTGGCAACGTTGCAATCATATTTAACCCGCGGAAATTCAAATGTCACTTAGTTAGGTTAATTTTTGAACATGAAAGTATTGGAGGTTAAAAAATTTTTGGAAAATTTTTCGAAATAATTTTTATGAATGTTAAACATTTATTCAAAGATATTAAACAAACAAATGAAATATTTTTTGATATTAACTTATATTAATGATAGCTTTTCTAATAGCTTTAGAATTTTTTAAAATTATGATATCGAAAGTAACACACATCGGACAATTTTATTCTTTTTAAATGCGATTTTCTTGTAAGTTTAAAAAAAAAATTATGAAAATATGTACAAAAATTCATTTTATCCAAAATTTGTGATTGTCAACAATAACAAACTACATGTATATTAAACTCACACTATATAAAGATTGCTACCTATACGTTTAATCTATACACTATTCAATATAAATGTTTGCAGCGTTGCCACATTTATTATACTCACCAGTGTGATTGTATTAGTGTGTATCAGTATATTTAAAACTAAAATGTATTGGATACAGTCTCTCATAAAAATAAAATATTCTGGCATTGAGTATCTCTAACTTTTTGTAGTTACAATTGCGCTATACTTTTCGCTACGAATGTCGCGAGTGAACTACCTTAAAAAAAAAATATTTGTTTTTTTTGGGACACCCTAATATATCTAAAGGAAAAGAACAATTTTTAGCGCAAGAAAAATTTTACATTCAAAGACGAAAACAATAATTTTTTTAGAACTAGAATTTTTTTTTCGTACCAAAAAATTTTTTCGTGGTCAAAAAAAATTGTTACTCTCCTCAGAAAATTTAGGAAAATTCTAAATTTATTTTCGATTTTCCTATCTGATGATCGGGAACATGCTGGGAAGATTTTGAAATTCACTACAGGATTTCCGATGGATGTCTCGAAGATATCTTGTACCCACATTTGGCGTAACAATAATTATAACCAATAGTTTAATATAGACAATAATCATATCTACTAGACTCTTTACTGATAATCTACATGAATTAGTTTAGTATTTATACTTGTAAAATTTCTTTTTTTTTTTTTTTTTTACTTATATGTTTTCATAAATTTCTTAATTCTTCGTACATGTAACATGAGTGTAAATGTAACAGACATCAGACAAATCTAAAATTTTAAATAAATGGAGTAAATAATTAAAAAAATAATATTTATAAAAAATGCACGTATTATTTTTCAAATGCGCATTTTTCAAAATTTTTATTGCATCAATTATTTAAGCTATTTATTAATAATTCAAAATTTGTCTGATGTCTGCTACATTTACACTTATCTTCGTACATTTTTATTCATATACTCTCTCTGCTGCCCAAATCGTAGAGTTTATAGTAGGACTAGTGGTCTTCGCTAAGTTTTTCTGCCAACCATTAATGGAATCTTATTCTAACGTCTACTAATCTACACTACCAACGCCATCTCGCGATAATTTGTTTTTTCTACGCCCGGGCCTCGAATTATCAGTTTCGTCCCTGAAGATTTGAGTTTGGCTGCTCACGTGTGGCTGCGAGTTTCAGTCTCATTTATGTCCCGATAAGCCCTTTAGATTGTCACAAGAATGTTTCCAATGGATTCATTTGTTCTAGCGAGATCATTGATGATCATGACTATAAAAAACTGATTGTCATGTTTTCTTTTCATAATTACTGAACTTGTAGTTTAATCATGTTCAACATCCAATAGATTCATTACATTAACAAACTTTTTTGATTGGCGTCTAAAGCAGTTTATTTTTTAAAGAATAATCTTGAACGAAAATTTGAGAAATTGCTTACTAACTAATTATATTCAATTTGCCCGTATTAACCAAAGAAAAATAATTTTGCGAACTTTATGTTGTGACTTCGAAGACAATGGGCAATTTTAGGATTGGCTTACAGGATCAACCATCGTCTAGATTTTGTTGAATAGTTTGAACACTGTTTTTAAGATCAAAATTCCAAATTTTAAAAAGTTCCGAAGCATAATAAGTCCCACCTAAGTTTGGACATGACTGATAGTTTCAATTTTTTGTCTCTGTCAAAAGATTTTTTATTTATCTCAAATACATATCAATATTTCAGAGATATTAGATTAGTCAATTCCAAAAAAAAAAATATACTTCTCATTATTTACTTATCATTTGTCTATACATACTTAAAGTTGTTAATGATAAGGTTCATAGTTATTTTGGATCTTATTAGTACAACCATATTTTAATACTGAGTAAAATATCGTTCTCAGACATATTCTTCATGTTTATTTGGCTTTAGATTTTTGATAATAAATGTCCCGCAAGAAGTTTATAAATAAATCATTTTTTATGCACGATGTATCTTGAGCTATTCATTAAATTAAATATGTTTTTTTCGCTTTGTAACACAACGATATTTCTTATTATGTTTCTTAACTCTGGTCTTGCGACGATTTACTATGCAAGATAAGGTGTCATAAAGCCCAGCTATTACATTGAGATAAGATTGTTTTGTAGCATTTTTGTTCGTCAAATTTAGCTGACAAAATTTTTTTTACTTAAAATATAACAATAGTTGACTATGAAAAATTATTAGAATATTTCTCGCAATATACTTGCTATTTCGATAAGTAATACTTGAATTCAGTCTTTTTTTCAACAACTTTAATAAAGCAAAAGAAATTTACAAGAGACGTCATTTGTAAGATGACAAAAATTTAAAATACAAAATATAATCCATCGTTATTGTTGATTTGAATCACCCGATAGATGGTATACTATTCAACTGCAACCTTGTGTGAACCGGCTTGTTCACGTGACTCAATGTGTTATCTTTTTTTCTCTCATTTCTTAAATGGAGAATGAAATGAAACAGCTGGATTGTTGGTCATAATACCGCCCGGTATAAAACGTACAAACGAGTCGAGCGAAAGAGGGACACATTAACGGAAAGAGAGGAATGCCCAAGGAGACGCCAGTCGCACTTGCTCCTTCGGCCCATTATCCAACTTATATTTAACTGTCATATTCTTTCGTCTGAACAGTAGTTGCAATACTGTGGTTGCGTATTTTTAAATGAAATTTTTCGAATGAACGTGTATAAAGTTGTTTAGCGATATTTAAAAAAGTGATAAATAACCAGAATAGTTCCTTAAAAAATTAATAATTTATACTACAGACATCACGTCATTCCATTTAACAACTACTTTTTCAAAAAATTATTTAGTTTTGTATAAAGCTGCTCATTACAAATAGCCATGGTTGCTGGTTCGAAAATGGTAAGATAATGACGTAAATATATTCGAATTTATTCTTACCGTTTGTATCTCGTACTTTTTTTTATTCGTACTATGTACTTTTTTTAAGAGCAATTATTAATAATGTAGTAAAATTTTTTACCTACTTTTTCATAACGCCTTTTATTAACCCAACAATTAAATATCATAACTCCGAAATTGATGAAATTACCTATCACTAAAATGCAATATATATATATATATATATATATATATAGAAAGACAGAGAGAGAGGGAGAGAGAGAGAGAGAGAGAGAGAGAGAGAGAGAGAGAGAAAGAGAAATTGATGTTTAGAAATTTTTTTGACTTAAATGATATATTAACGATTCTTTTTATGAATTATTTTAACTTTGAATTATTGCTGGTTTCGTCGATTATTAGAGTACGGAATTTTTATGCTTCATAAAAATTTTAAGTTAATGTACCGGGTGTTTGTTAATTTCTCCAAACAACAAATAATTTTTACATATATATTATTTTGTTCTATGTGCTGTTTTTAATTGATAATAAAGATGAATGTAAGAGTTACGACGATGGATGCCGAGCTGGAGTTTGCAATCCAGCAGGCAACTACTGGAAAGCAGCTTTTTGACCAAGTTGTAAAAACAATCGGCCTACGAGAAGTGTGGTTTTTTGGACTTCAGTATACTGACAGTAAAGGTGACCTTACTTGGATCAAACTTTATAAAAAGGTAAAGCAAATAATTTAGTTTTTTTAAATAAAATATTTTTTTCGAACATTTTATAATTGAGTATTTTCACATGATGTTATTATTTAGAGACGACTCATTATTAAAACTGACTCAGCTGGTAGATCGATATAATTATAGTATCCTTGTAATATACATTTGCATTTACAACAGACAGTAAGCAAAAAAAAAATTATTAGGTACATTTTCTATAAATAGATTAGTTTATAACGAACAATAATATATTATAAAATTCTATGTCATTGTTTAGTTATTCTTTATTAAATGTAGATAGTTGATAACTTTAAAATTCCACGTTGATCAAAAAAACATAAGTGTGCTAGAATCGGTTAGTATCCACTTTTGATGTAAAAAACTTTCAGTAATGATTATTTTGAGTTATTAAATCTCAGAAAGAAAATGAATGTTGCAACAAGCTTGCAGAAAATTAATTTAATTGATGTTAGCTTGTAGCTAGCTTACTAACCAATGTTAGTAAAGGTTGATCGGTAACGCTGAAATCAGCTAACGACAAGCTAGCCGTTTTAGCTTGAAATTACATTGACGACTTAGCTAATGTCATGATAAAAAAAAGCTTGTTGCTAGCTCGTTAAAATTTCATATTTTATTTTTAATTAAATACGATAAGTTTTTTATAATATATCAACGTTAAGCTACTGATTTAACAAATTAATAAATATATAAATTGATAAATTTTTCTATAAAAAAAAAAAAAATTATGACAATTAAAAATTGAAATAATTTATAAAAAGATAATAATTAATCCAAAAATACTCGTCATGAAATTTTTGTTTTTTAATGAATATAAATAACAGATGTACAAGTATACGGAATGTGGCATTGGAAATTTCATTGAAGAATTAGTACTTCAGATAAACAACACAGTCTTCAGGTCTTTAGCTTACATTACGATGTGAACATCGTGAAGTTGGAAGTAATAGAAATTTTAAATAAAAGTATAAAATAATAATCGCGTGGGTGTTGGATTCAAACGCGAGAACTTTCGAGTGCGAACTTGACCGACGCCTTGAACCGATCGACCAAAGAAGGGCCCACAAGTTCAAGTGGTTTTTAAGATCCGTATAAACGATATAAATAAGCAGTCATAAGTCACGAGAACGCCTCTTACGGTGGACACAGTTACTATTCAAAAATTATGATGTACCATCGTAATTTTTATAACTTACATCGTGTTATCACAGAGACAGCACTGTAATATTTATTTTATTCAAAAATAAATAGAAAGATAAATATAGGAATGAATGTAGTTTTTGAATAGTAATTTTTATTTCGTTCTTTTTACCATGTTAACATAGTAATTTTTTTAATAATTTTTAATTCAAAAAGCCTTTGTTAAAATTACGATGTTAAATAGTAAAAAAATGTAATCTACATAGTAAATTTAAAAATAAGACATTTGATGCTAATGAAAGTATAGTCCACGATTACGATTCAGCATCGTAAATTTTAGTGGAATTTTCTTTCCGTGTACTATTTGAAAAAAATCTTAAAATATTTTTAAATTCAACTTTTTGGAATACATTACTCTCCATTTGCAGCAGTGGCGTGTTTTATGAAAGAACAAAATTTTTAATCGGAATATAAAAAATAATGCCCATTAAAATAATATCTGTTTATATAATGAGTAATTCATAGTCTACTTTTATTAATATCAAATTACTATTAGCGCTCACTTAAAAATAAGGTTATATTTATATTGAAAATAATTTCATTTATATTTAAGAAAAAAAAACTTTTCTTGAATCATTTTAATGCTTACACAGACACTCATTTTTATTTATGAAAATTATTAATTTTTTTTACAAAGTTACAATTCGATGGCTAAGTTACAATAGAAGATTATGTCGTGACTCTTACACTGATATATGAATCTTACAAAAACAATCGTGGTCAATTTTGTACTAAGCTATGTATCCATGTTTATAAAGAACCTCGGAATACGTGGAAAAATTAGCTAGCATCTAGATAATTTTATCATATAATTTATGACCCTGAAGTTAGCCCACATCCAACATTTTTTAAATTAAAAATTCCATAACTTTAAACAAAAAAATTTTTTTTGGAATTAAAAAAAAATACTCGTGTTTATTTTTCCGAAATTTATACGAGTATTCTTTTAGTTTAGTAATAAAATAAATATCTGCGTTATAATTTAAAAATAAAATTTTTAATCATTTATTTCTAGACTATAGATTGAGACGAAAATGAAAAGCTTGCTCTGTTTATTTAACATTTTTCGAAATCTACACGAGTATTTTTTTATTTTTCCGATTTGCAATTCTAATTCCTGAAGTTAGCCAACATCCGACATTTTTTAAATTAAAAATTCCCTAACTTTATAAAAAAAAAAATTTTTTTGAATTAAAAAAAATACTCGTGTTTGTTTTTCGGTGATTTAAATGAGTAATTTTTCAATTATGAAAAAATATATATATTTAAGTTATAATTTGAAAATTATCAATTTAATCATTTATTTCTTGGTTATAGATTAATACAAAAATAGAAAGCTTGCTCCATTTATTTAACGTTTTTCGAAACCTACACGCGTATTTTTTGATTTTTTTGATTTTTAAACTTTCGAAACAGATTATTTTTTGAAATTATAAAAATTACTCGTGTTTATTTTTCTGTATATATATATATATATATATATATATATATATATATATATATATATATATCCATATTAATGCCAAGCTCGTAAAAAAATAGTACTCTGATTGATTTTAAGAGCTTGGCATTAAAATGGAAATAACTAGAAAACAATGCAGAATTTCAAAAAAATTTAGCCGGGATAATTTGTAAGAAATAAAATTGTCTACGAAAAAGACTATGAAATTTTGTGATGAGTCCGATACTTTCGCCAGAAAAGTAAAAAGATCTCGAAATTTACTCTACCTCTACTTCGAGCTCCAATAACTTTTGAACAGATGGATTTATCAACAAATGATAAGATACTTTTTTTGCAGAGCGTTACATTTCTACAAAAATATATCCTGGGCTTACCTGTACAATGAGCCATTGCCGAGGTAAAAAATTCTAAACTAACAAAATTTTTATTCCCATGTTATTTAAATAGAAAATCGAATTTTACGATGCGCTAAGCCCCTAATTGACTTAAAATTTTTTTCTATGCAGGAATATTTTTTTTTTTTCTTTCAATAAATTATTAGTTTTTCAGGTAGGACAGAAAAAAAAATTGTCGCCTAAATATGAGACACCCTAATATATATATATATTTAGGTAGATTTTTTTAAAAATCTAGGTTTTGTATTTGTTCTCATGGTTGATTTTTCAAGGAATTTTGTGATAATCTGCCATAATTATGTAAGTAGAGTTCGAAAATACCATTCGTTGAAAAATTTATCTATGTATGTGTGTATATATATATATATATATATATATATATATGTAATATAACCAAGTTTTGAGGACACGATTGCGTCTACAATTCTTATCAGATCGTAATGAAATTTTCTACACCTATTCTATGGGCGATTATCACGGTTAAGTTCGAAGATGGACTAAATCGGTCAATTAGTTTAGAAGTTATGGCTGTTTTAAATTTCCACGATTTTTCGAAAAAATCGGTTTTTATCCACTTTCAAGTCCATATAATTTTAGAACTAATACTCATAGACTATTCCCGTAAAAATTATCTGAAAGCTGGATTGGTAAGCTTTAATTTATGACCTTAACTTTTATGTTTTGACCATTTCTTCTAATAATTTGATAGCCCTGAAAATTTTAATGGAATCAAAAAATGTTGAAAATATGGTTTTCATTCCACATAACTTATACATTTCCCATTATAATCCTGTTTCATCAGTTGTATTTTATTGTGAACAAAATAACCTGTAAATTTCACAGCTATTTTATACTTTAAGAGTATTTATTTTATTATTTATGATGTATCAAATGTACTTCTACGCCCTATGATTATCACTGGTCTTGTCATTACGATAGCACCCACAGTTCTTATCCGTTCTTAATGAAATTTTCTATACTTATTCTATAGGTGATTACCTTAATCAAATTTGAAGATGAGCTAAATTAGTCGATTAGTTTTGAGGTAATCGCTGTATGAAATTTTCATGATTTTTCGAAAAAATCAGTTTTCATTTACAGTTGAAGTTCATATAACATTAAAACTAAAACTGATAGACAATTTTAGTAAAAAGTATTTCAAAGCTTGGTTAGAAAGCTTTCATTTTTGACCTTAAACTTTATGTTTTAACCATTTCTTCCAATAATTTGATAGCCTTGAGAATTTTAATAGAATCAAAAAATGTGACAAATATGGTGTTCATTACACATAACTTATGCATTTTCCATTACAATAAATTTTGTCAGTTGTATCTTATTGTGAACAAAATAACCCCCAAATTTCACAGCTATTTTATAGTTTAAACGGATTTCTTTCATTATTTATGACGTTTTGATCATACCTGTACGTCCTATCACTAACTGGTCTTGTCATCGTAATAGCGATCACAATTATAATCTCAAACTAATTAAATTTTCTATACTTTGTTTACGTGAAGGTTACTTTGGTATATTACTTATATAATGTTTTGTCAAATCAACTATCTGAAGTTCTCTATCGAAAATAGTTGTTGTCTTTTTTTACCCTTACTCTTAAAAAACGAGCCTAATTTCTTATCATGACTATTCATTAACATGTATCACAAGATATGTATGTATGAAACTTTTTACATAGATAAATTGGAAAATCTACCTACCATTTCGGATGCCGAATGGCCTTTTTTTTTTTTATACATCTAAAAAATTACTCCTTCGAATTACAGAAAAATAAACACGAGTAATTTTTATAATTTCAAAAAAATGATCTGTTTCGAAAGTTTGAAAATCGGAAAAATAAAAAAATACTCGTGTAGATTTCGAAAAATGTTAAATAAACAGAGCAAGCTTTTCATTTTCGTCTCAATCTATAGTCTCGAAATAAATGATTCAAAATTTTATTTTTGAATTATAACGCAGATAATTATTTTATTACTAAACTAAAAGAATACTCGTATAAATTTCGGGAAAATAACCACGAGTATTTTTTTTAATTCCAAAAAAAAATTTTTTGTTTAAAGTTATGGAATTTTTAATTTAAAAAATGTTGGATGTGGACTAACTTCAGGGTCATTATAATTTCACACTGCAGTCTCACCTGGAAAGAACTCGTAGTAAATTATGTTTGTTATACTACTAGTTTTCTAATGTGACATTATGAAAATAATTATTTATATTTACCAAGGTGTAACAAAAATGTTATTGTCCATTGTTTTCTTGATTTTTATACAACGTTTAGTTATGAATCGGGTCATTTCTTATAGTCAGCAAAATTAAAAGTTTGACCAAATTTTATATGGTTTGATTAATTATCTATTCAAAAGAAAGGAAAAATATACCGAATATCTTCACGTATCGTGATCGCTTTTCCAAATATTTTAAGAGCTCTACATAATTAATACTTCGGATTCAAAACATGACAGGAATATTTGAATAGTAATAAATAAAAATAACTTACCGCTAATTTGTTATTATTCATGGATGCCCCCGGACTGGAAAGTTGTTATAATATTTTATATCACGTCTTTTTTAGGTATAATTTCCAAAAATATTATTCAATACGACAACTTCTGTAAGTGAATTAAAATAATGAATTTTAATACATAATTAAAATTATATCTTAAATTGTTAACAGCTAAAATAAATTGATTTACAATCTGAGTAATAGATAAAAAATATCTCGTTACATCGTTTTGTTGTATTCGTCCAACATTCATCTTCGACGAACTTAATGACTTGTTAAAACTATTTGGAAAATACTTTGTAAATCAAGACAATAGTCACATTTTTAAGTAATGAATAAATAGCGGAAGTATCAATTATCAACCTTATTCTAGATGCCACTTAAAACTTATTACAATAAGATTTTTTGGTTAATTAAATATCAAACATGAAAACTGACCGCGTTTTAACTACTATTTGGTCATAAAGTATTGACCCTAAATTTAAAACATAAATAACTTATATTTAAAAAAATTGTATTAGAATGTGGAATATATGAATCGACCAATTAAAGTATTCTACTCGGACCCAAAATTTCATGTGTCTAAAAAATTTTTTACTCGAGATTTAAACAATTGAAGATTGAAAAACATGGTTTTGGGTAGTTATAAAATTCAAGCACCAACTTTAATTGTTTATAATTTGTAAATACTGGTTCTGTTGTTAGACTGATTTTTTTTGTGTATAGTAGACCCTTTTTATGTGAAATTCGGAAAAAAAAATTTTTTTCCATTAATCATTGCTATAATTTACAATTTATAGTCACAGACTATTTTGGTGTCTAATTAAGAAACAAATTTAATTTAAGTTTATATTTATTTGGAGTACAATACTGAATATTCTTCCAAATCACAAACTTGTTTAGTTTTCACTCAGAAGTTAATGACGTTCATAGACTTACGAATCTCTTGCAATTAAAACTTTGTCAATGGGTGCAATCACTCGGATCCCGACAAAAATAGATCTGAAAAAAATAGACCCGGAAAAAATAGACTTGGAAATAATAGATCCGGAAAAAATAAACTCGGAAAAAATAGACCCGGAATAAATAGATTCGGAGAAAATAAATCAGCAAAAATAGATCTAAAAAAAAACAAAAATGGATACAAAAATCTAATGTTTTTCATCGGGCAACTAATTTTATTCTATTATTTTTGGTACTTAGATTCAAAGGAAAAAATATATCAATAAAGCCGTGATTTATTTTTTTTTCTTTAATCAGAACATTCATTTAAGAAAATATTTTTTTACTCATTAAAAGTAAAGATCATCTTGAAAAGAATTATTGAAAATCAGAAACAAACAAGCAATTGAACCCGGATTTTCACGATAACAACCTCAAATTCATCCTCAAAAACAATGATATGTTAAACAGATACCAATAATAAATTAATAGAAGAAATTTTTTTTTCACGTCTGTTGTTACCTTTGCAAAATATAAAACTTCTTATTGACATCTGGGGGGCTTAACTCCTGAACCCTACCAGGGCTTTGCCCCTGGACCCTGCCGGGGCTTTGTCCCTTGACCCTACCGGGATTTCGCCACTGGACCCCTTGGAAGTGTTCTTTTTTCACGAAAGACATTAACAAGTGAATTGATAGACATTGAAAGACATGATACCATCAAATTGTAAAGCCGAGTATGAAGTTTCACATGAAATCGGTAGTCAGCTGAAAAGTTGATTTGCCGGGTCGATTTTTCCGGTCTATTTTTTCCGGGTCTATTTATTCCGATTACCTAGTCACTCAAATATACCTACTGGTGACACGACTGTTCATCCAAAGACAATTGATCCTAGAGACAATTCATCCAAGCGATAATTGATCCTTCGACAATTTCTCCGAGCGATAATTGATTTGAGACGCTATTGATCTGAGTTATGACTGACTAAATGATATAAAATTTGGTGGTAGTTTATCCTTAGAGTACTTGATTCTGGTGTGAATTAATTTCACTAGATAATTTTTTTAGTACCATTGCAAGCATGGGTGTGTTAACATATTACTCAGATCTATTGGCGGATTAATTATCACTAGGATCAATTGTCCTCGGACCAACTGTCAGGTAACCATACCTACTATCTGGTCATACCCTGAATTTAAAACATGAATAACTTGTGTTCGAAAAAATCGCATTAGAACGTAAAATATATAGATTGGTAGATTGAAGTCTCGGTATAACGAATGTTTGCCCGTGGACATAAAATCCGCGACATTGGATCCGCAGACATTAAATCTGCAGACATTAAATCCGCAGATATTAAATCCGCAGATATTAAATCCGTGAAGATTAAATCCGTAGACATTATATTCTTTGTAACAAAAATTGACAGCAAAGGAATATTATTTATTTGAATTTCCCGCTGTACTATCTGTCGTATCTGAAACGTTAATTTGTGACCAAGCCCAAACTTGTGACTGAAAATTTAATGACGGTCACAAATCATCTAGCTAGATGTGACTGACCAAATTTGTGACAAAAAATTTTTTGACGGTCCAAAATGACGATCTCTGATCGAAAAATTTGTGACGGTCATTTCGCATTATAACAGGCTCGTCATTTAGGTCCGTCGGTCACAAGACAAATTTTTTCAAATTTAAAATTATTAATTTGCATTAAGTAAAGAAATTGAAGTGATTTCAATTATTCGTAATTTTGAATTTAAAAACTCAATAGTTAAAAAAACTTTTAGTTGAAAATTTGTAATTTAAAACATTCCCCGTAATCATTTTTAGCCAAAAATGAACATCATGGATGGAAATGTGTAAAACTTGCAATTACTATTTCTGCCAGTATTTTTGCAATTAACAACACAACTATTGGTTCTTATTTTTAGTAGATTTCATAGATAACTGTTGTATTTGTCCTCATGATAGAAATTTTCAAAAAATTTTGCTACCTCTCAACTCAGTTCGACGAGCTGAGTCAGAAAATACATTTGGTTCGAAAGTTTATAAATGTATTTTTATATATATATATACGATATACCGCGCCGCTCTCCAACGATAGCGTCCACAATTCTACACCGATCTTAATGAAACTTAGTATACTTATTCTATGGACGATTACCTTGGATGAGTTCGAAGATGAGCCAATTCGGCCAATAAGTTTAGAAGTTATAGTTAATTGAAAATTTGTAAAATTTTCAGAAAACAATTTTTTTACGGATTTAACTGGATGTAAATTTTAAACAGAAAGAGATAGCTAATTTTTGTTTATTCTATCTGAAAGCTCGTTCGATTGCCGTCAATTTTCACATGTAGCTCATTGATTTGACCACTTTCTCTTATAGATAAATGGCTTTAAAAATTTACAAAATACACTACTGGAAAAAATTAAAGGATCAAAAACCGCTGATGCTACAAAATTTTTAAGTTTTAATCCAAAAATTGGATACTTGCAGCTACAATTTTCTTTTTTTTATTTCTTGTACGACCATTTCTCTTGAAGTTACGGCCTGTGATAATTAATAGATAGATTAATTATCATGTTTTTAAAATTAAGGAGATCTTTTCGCCACCAATAGAAAATAAAATTTATTAGATTATGATGGAAATAAATTTTTTTACAATAGTTTAAGTCATAACCTGTGCTATCGTGGAATTTCAATCATACTTTACCGTGCATATTTTTGAAAATAAAAGTTTTAAAAGTATACGAATTTTGTCAGAACCTTATGTGAAAGTTAGGTATTGACTCTTTTCTTTGAATTATACCATAGTTTGTTGATTAGATGAGGTTGAAAAAAACATAAAATTAGCTTTTTCAAGCATGCAGGATTTATTTTTTGCCATAAAATATATCATTTAGCGTGAAATTTCTTGAGATATAAGCTTCAAAAAATTTTATAAAATTTAAGACTCGTCAACATTAAAACCGAGTCAAAACATTTGGCAACGCCGCATAAGCACATACTTTAAACTGAATACACATTCACAAATCTAATACACTAATATTTTTCAATATCTACTAATTTGATGATGATGATGATGATGATGATGATGATGATGATGATGATGATGATGATAATGATGATGATAATGATGATGATAATGATGATGATAATGATGATGATAATGATGATGATGATAATGATGATGATAATGATGATGATAATGATGATGATAATGATGATGATAATGATGATGATAATGATAATGATAATGATAATGATAATGATAATAATAATAATAATATAAGTGCCTCAACAATATTTTTGAATTTGTTTTACAAACCATTTTTCACTCGTCTGGCTAAAATTAAGTGCCGACTTATTGACCTGGCTTTTTCATATATCAATTCTTTACATATCTAACTTAAATATATATAAAAATCAAAATGCCTCAAAAACATTTTTTGAATAAGGGATTTATCCTTTTTCAAAAATTCAAGGGTTGCCAGGGGACCGCTACCCTCCAGACAGACCTCGAGTATCTTTTTTAGGGCTCTTTCAAGGGCACTCACAAAATTTTGCTAAGTGCTTCAAGAACCTACCCAAAATTGCTCATCAGCTCTCCTACTATAAAGTCATGTATTCAACGATAGAAATGATGCGTTATTCGTAGCTTGTTGAATAGACAATAAAGTCGCGCAGTAAATGCGGTTCCATGTAATATCGCAATGACAAAATTCGACTTGAAGAAAAATTATTTTTAAAATCTCGTTTATAGTATGAGTGGAACAAAAAACATTCTATCAATTTATTCGTGTGAGCAAGAACATGGATGCAATTTATTCTTATGCATATGACGTAACGTTGTGATTATTTAATCAGTCGCCACTTACTGATTGTCATTAATAGAATGTATTTATTTCTTTGTATTAAAAAAATCCATTTATAGAATCTATTCCTACTTGAATTATGAGTTTTGAAAGTCACACTTGTTTTGCAAATAAAAATTAAAAATATATTGTCGTTTCATGCAGCAAGAAAGTGGTGTAACTAAGGTGGTGAAAAAAAATGTAAAACGAAAAGTACGGAAGCTGAGAGGTTATTCAGACTCGGATACGGATGACGATGAATACAATGGTGAATTGGTAAGAGTAGATAATATAATAAAAAAGTAACGTGTGAATATTCATGTAGTTAATTTTCAGGGTAGTGATGCATCCGTTTTATTTAGTATGCAAGAGCTTTGAAAAAATATAGTTTTGGGGACCTTCATCCTGAGAGGGTGACTAGCTCATCAAGAAATAAAAACTCATTCTTCATAGAGTAATTTTCCCATAAATTAATATCCTTTCGCACGATTTTTTGAAACATTTGTTATTATTTTAACAACTTGTAGTTGACTTCTACATTATTAACGTCAAACTATCGTTTTCGTTAAGTAGCTCTCGTTCGATCCAAGGATTGGATTCAAGATACAGGCTGACCAGAAAATTTCAAACTAAATTTGAAGGGTAAAATAGGAGATAAAATTCTGAGACTAAAAGTCCTCTATTGTTCTTGCACCTGATGCACAGGTAATTAGTCATTAATAAAAGAAAATAGCTATTCAAAAGAGTGATTAAGCCGAAAGAGTAGAATATAGGATAATCGCTGTCCTAGCAATCTTCTCAACTCTACTCTTTGCACTTGGACACACTTCTGATAGATTGTTGCACACCTTAAGCGCGATCGCGCTCTGTGTGCCTTACGATCGAAATTATTTTGTCTACTAATTCACTTGCGTTAAACCATCTCTACACATTTTTAGCTACTCACAAAGATAATTTAGTAAGGGATAATTTCGACCCGGTATTAAGGCGATTCATTACTCCGGTAATTTGAAATAAAAATTAAGTCAAATTTATTATTTTGATCGAAAAAACCAGTGCTGTCAGTTTTCTTGTATAAATCAAAAACATGGTAACTCTTAAAAAATATAATTAATTGACCTAATTTTTTTTTTTATTAGCTTTTGTAATTTTTGCGGCAAGAACCTTTTTGAAAATCACTATCTGAATTCTTTTTGTTTCATTATAATTCATAAAAAAAACTTATAACCGGCAATCACGAGAATTTAGCGAATCACCTCCCTGATTAAGAAAAATGATTTGCTCCATGTTAAGTGTATATATATATATAATAGTCGATTCAAATTGTTTTGAATGATTCCAAATCATTTTTCTTAATTGGGGCTATGCGTTGTGTACAAGAACGATAGAAAACATTTCATTTCAAAATTTTATTTCTGATCCACCCCTGAAATTTGGTCTAGTACTCTAAAAACTCTCTGTATGCGTCCAACGCTTTCAAGAATGATTGATTTTGAATGTTTGTCTATCAAGGATATTTGTTAAAAATTATTTCCAAAAAGGAAAAAACAATAGGTCTTGCAAACTAACCTCAAAATTTCCCGTTGTTTTTAAGTTCAAAGAGCTTGGAATCTGTTGTTTGTGCTTTTCTTTAACCGTGATGTTATACTCAGCTGATGCTGAGAACTCAATGACATTAATGTCACGAGTGGTTTTATCGAAGAGCAGAATATCAGGTTTGTGGCCAATCTTCCGAGTTGTTGCGAATGCCACGTTCTAATAAATACGGCAACGGTCATCCTCAACAACTTGTGGAATAACTCCTGGCAGATAAGGCAGCACTGGTGTGCAGCATTACAAAGTTATATGAATGCATTTCTAGCCAGCACAGAACATGCTGACAAGAGATGTATGAGCGTCTCAGGTTATTGCTTTCATATCCTACACAATGTGTGGGCCAACTGCATCTGGAGCACTTCCGCATGGTATTCGAAAGTGTTGATGACACCCTCTTGGCATGCAAAAATATACCCTTTGGTCTCGGACATCAGGCTAGCTGACTTCAGGAAAGAAAACGTCAGCTGGATGGACAAGCCATGATCATGCACCTGTTTAAAGAACAAGCTGTACGTGGACTTGTTCATGTGTGTACTGAGCAGTTCTTGCTGCTCAGCATTCCTGATGACACTCTTATATTCCTCCTTAGAGGGTTCAATTAGAGGGTTTACTCTTCTGAGACCGAGGGATTTCATCGCGTACATTGCTGCCTTATGTAAAAATGTTCCCTTATGCCTATTCTCATGACTATGATCGATTTGCATAAGGAAGACGTTTTCATCTGGGATGAAATTGACTACTTCGTATGTTAAACCCAAAATCAAACGATCATACAGACACTCCAAGCTCTTTAGACCTCTCCCACTGATGTTCTGGGGGATATAATCTAGTGACTGAACAATGCGCATGCTCCGATTCATCTTCATGACTTTGCGTGTCTTTATATCGAGATCTCTTAGCTCCTTCGGGTCCATTTAAGGATACCTAAAGAGTAGTAGGGACAGCAAGCATGTTTGTTGTGGTGACTATTCTTTACGGAAAGCTCTGGTGACCAGATTTTCCGCAGTCTCCGCACCTACTCGCTGCAGAAAGTTGTTTTGATTTTAGAGACGCCCTGCATAGGACTCTCGTCTATCCCAAGATATGACTCTCCGGTGTCAAGATGTTAATGACACTTCCATTTACTATCTCGATAATTTCACGCAAATCAGAACACTTACCTATCACCAGATTAACGACCGCGCACTTGTCCAACCCAAAAGACATGCCATCATCCCGTGTATACGCTCCTACAATGTTCAAGGCTGTCTGAAGGTGGTCCTCATCAGGACCATACACCTTCAGATCGTCCATATGTAACAAGTAGGTGATCGAATATTTCCGATCGGTTGGTGGACCCACTGAGTATTCACGGGTTCGGCGAAGGGCAATAAATATCGGTAGTAGTGAGATGCAAAACAACAGAGGGTTCAGAGAATCTCCCTGAAAAACTCCTCTTTTGCACTGAACAGCTTCAGTCACGCGTTTATCATTATTATTATTATTTTGGACCTGGTTTTATAGTACTTATTCTCATGTTTCGTCTTGTACGGTCAAGACAGGGGTATTTCCAGGCGGTAAATCGAACCTCGAAGAGAATGAAAACTTTCACGATCAAATTGATTCTTAAATTTCCACTCGCGAGTGATTTAGTATTAATTTGAAATTCTCTTAATGATTTTTTTTTATTTAATACAAATTTTAATTTTGTATTATTTTTATATGGCCTCTCTTACAATAACTAAATTTATACTAATGTTAAAAATTTACAATTTTTCTTATAAACTCCAGAAACTAAGATTTCAATAATCATATTATGGTGAATTACCAATAAATCTTTTTATACTATTCGTTTAGAATAACATATACATTTATAAAAAATCAAAACCCTTACTCAATATATTTGTTTTATCGATATAATTTGATAAACGTATGTATATTTTAACTTTCATAAAGTCTTTTGCATGCAACACGCAAGTAACATATAGTTCGAGTATTGCAAATATATTTCGTATTAAATACAACCCATTCCAAGAATTGAACACTATCCTTGGAGGTCGTAAAATGTGATATTTACTGCGAATTAGTGAATAAGCACTGGGAACCAGCTACACTGAAAAAAATTTGCAAAGTGAACGCGGATTGAATCCTGAGTGAACGTGGAGTGGATGACTTCTTCTTCATTCACTCGCCTTCAGAGTAAAATTCACTCCGAAGGGGAGTTTTCCCGCAGCAGATGATTATTCATTCATTTAATCCCCTCAGAGTAAATTTCACTCAGATGGGGAGGTTTGGAGAATGTTAATAATAAAAATATTACTAATACATAGTGAGGTTAAACCTTTTAAATTGAGAACGTAAATAATTATAAGCTCCCTTTACATATATTCATGAGGAAGAATTTTTAAGAAATATTAAACAGCTGATAATGCCAACTTTGACGATTATGAAGTTTAAGAAATATATTTTTCATTTTCCATTACCATAGTTTCACTGAGTCACAAGCAATCATACACTGAGAAAAAATTTCTCTTCGGACAATTAAATTGGTTGTGTTAAATTCTGTTAAACTAAAATTTATTTGGGACAACCAAATTTTATTACGTCAACATAATCTATTTTGTCATTTTTAACAAATGATTTAATAGACTCTATGTGGTTGACATTAATATTTCTCTCTCTAAGATAATAAAATCATTTGGTAAAGTTAGGAAAATATTTATTTAATAGACAACTAAATTATTTTATAGTGTCAACAAACCCAAATATTAAGACAAAATATTATTATATTAACTCTAATAAGTATTACTAAGAAGACACAAAAAAATATATTCATAAAATATATATATATATATATATATATATATATATATATATATATATATTTATTCGAGGTTGATAAGTATATATTTAAACCTAATGATTATTGATTAAAAAAGTTATGGTGCTAGGCAGCATACCCGCTGTAAATTAGCAGAGTGACGATAACACTTTTTTGATAGTAATATAGGGATATCCTGCATTACATTATGTCATTAATGCTTAATGTTAACGTTTCTCTGAACAATTTTTGTCACAGTACAAAAACAAGTACGTGTCAAGGAAATAAATTGTTTTTCTAAATATGCATTTATTTAATTGTTAAATAAATATTAGGTTATTTTAAAATAATATTTAATTATTATTAATAACTCATTCTCTAAGGCTCACTAATATATTTTATTATGACTACTTTATAAGCTCTACAAGCAATCAATGTGATTTTATACTTGCTACTGGACGCGTAATTATCTTTACTAAATATTTTATAGTTTCTAATAATTTGTTTTGTTGATGGATTATAAAATATTTAGTTAAAGCAACCAAATATATGATTGGCAGTGGGCAATCAAATCATTTTGTTGTCATAATTAAAATTTAGTTGTCAGAAGAAAATTTTTTTCTCAGTATATGACTTACATCAACTATACCACGAAACCTCATTTTATATTGTACCGAAATATCAAATATTCTTACAAAAACTATATCACTATAGCTAATAAATAATTCAATTTTTTCACTAGGTATTATATGAAATTTTAATTTAGTGAGTGACTAAAACTATTGTGAGTTAAAAACAATATTTTATGTTTAGTCATTACTACTTAGATCAATCATTTATTAAAATGATTATGTTTCTCATAAACGATTATTTCTATTAAATATAAATTTATTCAAGTATTAAAACTCTGGACCGGAGTGGATGCGGATTGAAATAAAATCCGTATTCACTCCAGATTTTTTACTGTGTATAAGTATACCATTGATTGAATTAGTGGTATACTTACAGCTGGAGAAATAGTGACTATCCGCCGATTCGCAGTGAATTTCACTAATTCATTTTTAGAGAGTATTATATTGAATTCAACCATATACATATAATTGAAATGTAAGAAGAATTTCGTAAATTAATGCGAAGCAAGTTGAACAAATAATTGATATTCATTTTTAGAAATAAGCTAAGATTTATTTAAGTACTTGTACCTTCATAATTTAATATTAAAGTGGTCGAAGTAATTAAGGGTTGCTGTTGAGACATGATAATTTTAATTACATATTTCTTATTTAAAATTTTTTTTATTGAATGATGAACCTTTTTTGAGAATATTCAAAACATATGTTGTTAATCTTGATATCGTAATCATCGGTATTTGACTTTATATTATCTAATATTTCTGTAGAGAGTGTAAAATTTAATGCTATCTATCTATTAATTTTAATGACATTTAAAAATATCCAAAAGTAGTACATTAATAATATATTATGATATATTAGTTTCATATTAAATTTGGGAAATTTTAACTATAACGTATTTTTTATTCTCTTTAAACGCATGCCAACAAAAATGCTAACAATTGGAAGACTGGACTTTCATTTTTATCTAGGGTAAGGATAATCTTTAATTAAATATACTCACATACTATATATTTATACGCTTTGCACACTATACATATTTTTAAAATTTGAATAATTAGCTAAGTTGTATTTTATCAGTGTATAAAACATGAAAAACGTATTAAGCTTAGGAATAAATAATTTCTTTGACTGCGCTTCACACTAATGTTGAAGTAACGAAATTTATGGTAAATCATTGCAGGTGTTACCATGTGGTCGAAGAAATATCTGGCACGTAAGATTTCCATTATTCAATTACGTCTTTACTGTTAACAAATGGATATTTTTTAGTTCAAGTAATAATTTATTAATTTTTTAATTAAAAAAAAAAATCTCTTATATAATTTTTTTTATAAGTTAATTGAAAGATAATTTTAATTTACTGATAACAAAAATCTTAATATTTCTCTTAATTCGTATTTTTATGAGGCATGTTTTCTTATATTTTTATCCAGTTGTTGTCTTTTGCTTATTAGCACTCTTGCTTTAACTTTACTAATGCATTAACCAATGTCACAAAAATAGAATACATTACACTTTTCATTTTAGAATTTAAATATTTCTATAAATATTATAAATTTTTCCATTGCATCATTTTCTTAAAATATGAACGTAATATCGTGTATTAAATATTCTAACTCACTTCACATTATAGTTTATGAGAACGTAATGTGACATAAGTTCATTAAGATATAAATTATGTGGCGCAAATCATGTAGAATCACCGGACTAACAAAACAGATTTCAGGCCAAGTTCATTACATTTTTTTTATTTCATAGAAACTGTTGAAACTTCATCTCAGTCTTAAAAAAATGAATTTTCTAACTTCTTTCAGCTATAACCACAAATCTATGGAATTTCTCGACTTTACTAATATACAATACAAATACTGTAAAATTAGTATAAGTGAATGAATTAAGTGAAAGAGAAAAGTAATTAACTATGCTTTCATATGGGTAAAATTAAAATTTCCAATGATAATTTTTTGTGTTTTTAACTTCTTAGTTTATCGAAATTATTGAGTATAATATTTATTTTAATGATTTTTAATTTCAAAAATGACGTCCCATATAACAATCTTGTTCAAGGCTTATGCAAGCTTGGTCTCAAGTTCGATAGACGTTAGTGTTTTTTCCTACTTATGTGTCTTGCTGCAGATACTTGTGGCCAGATTTCAATAGCAACTCTAAAGCAAGCCTTACACAATAAATTCGTGGCAGATTATAACTCAATTCTGGAGGAAGACTATAGTTGAAAATAGTGGCCCATGGCTTATTCAAGATCTGGTCAAGGCTCAACATTGACCTTGATCCTTGAGCAGATCGTAAGCAAGTTATGCGTAAGTACCTGCGTAAGTTACTGGTGCAAGAAATGCGCCAGAAACTTTCCAACTGCACCGTATCTAAGATATCTTCAATATTCTTGTGTACAATGCCGTGAGCAATTTATGCACAAGTCTTAATGACGATTTTTTGCTACATGATCTTACGCAAGACCCATACGTAGAAAAAGACAGTAGTAACTAGGGGTTTTGTTCAAAGCAATGGCACCAGAATCGTGCTCAAGCATGTGTTGGGATGTGCTCAACACTTTCCCTGAGCGAAAGGATACAAAACAAAATTTTATTAAACTAAAATCACATGAATAAACTAAAACAATTTGAACTGATTTATAAAAATACTCATATCAGAGGAGAAAAAATAATCATACCACTCTTGTTAAACACCCGATGAAAAAAGATTTTATACAATTGTATAAAATTATATATAAATTGGATAGAAAAAATGGCCCAATCCATTTGTATACAATCGTACATAATTATATCTTATTTCTATATAATTTATATATAATCACATAATGTTTTCGTATAGATTATATATAATTATATACAATTCTATATAATTGTATACAAATATATACACTGATAGAAATTTTATATTGACTCAAGAAATATTTTCTTGAGCCAAGAATTTATTTCTGAAGAAAACCAATTGTCTTGCTTCAAGAAATTCTTGTCTTGATTTAGATTTTCTTGGCTCTAAAGATTTTGTATCGTTGATAGATAACTCTCGTGTCTTGACTTAAAACTATATGATCTTCAATCGATACTATTGAATTCTTCAAGCAAGACCACTTGTCTCTTCAACTAAAAATCTCGTATTATTATTTTACGAACTAAATTTTTGGTTCAAGTAATAATTCCTTGATGGAAGATGTTTTTAAAGTAATGAAAAAAAAAAATTGTTTTTTAAATAAATTTCTACTTTAACATATCTGAAGTAAATGAATGTAGTCCTAAAAAATCACTAAATTTTTTTATTTTTAAAATGAAAAAAAAAATTTTTTTTCAAGCTGAGTAAATTTATATCTTGATTTAAAATCGCGCCATTCTCGAAACAAGTCGGTAATGTCTTAAACCTACATTTTGCCTATCTTAATCTAAGAGCAAGAAATTCTTAAGCGAAATATGTCAGAATTTTGTTTCAAAACAAAAAAGGCTTCATCGAAGAATAAAATTCTCAAACGAAGAATTTTTTTTCTTTATCCGAGAATTTCAATTTTTTGGTTCAAAGACTTATTTCTTGAATTAAAACAATTAAAAATTTTGGAACAAGAACCACATTTTGAAGAAAAAATTTTTCTTGAATCAAGATAGTTTTTCTATCAGTGTACATTTGTATATAATCACATACTGTATTCGTATAGATTATATACAATTCTATATAATTGTATACAAATATATACATTTGTATATAATTTTATTCTTTTTTGCATTTTTATATAGAATTATATACGATTGTATATAATTGTATATAATTATATAAAAATTTTATATAATTATGCATCACCTCTATCCAATTGTATATAATTCATATATAACTGTATACAGTTATATAAAATCTTTTTTCATCGGGCATTTTTCAATTTTTTTAGTTTTCTATGATAGTACAATAGTACCTGATGTTTTTTAATTTTTTCACGATGTATTGTTATATCTTTGAATAATAGTAAACTGGTCATAAAAATAACAAAATATTTAAAAAACCGAAATTTATAGATGATTTCCAAGGCTTTAACTTAGCAAAAAATCATCGTACATCATTCAAAGATAAAACAAACTGAAGATTTAAGTTTCTAGTTTTCAGATCCCGAGTTTGAATTTTTTTATCATTGATAGTTATCGAGTAATCATCAGCGGTAAAAACTTTTCAGAGATTTTTCTTGCCTTGAAAAAGTCCACGATTTTCAATAAATATTTTATTTTAGTAATTTCACTTCAAACCTCTTTTAGTTTGATTATTTCTCTTTAATTTAAGAGGTTCAAAAGTTCCGCAAAATACTTTTTTCGGTGAGTTGTCACTGTTCGAAGCAAAAATGACATTTTGACTCTGATAATTAACTACTCGACAACTGACGATGGAAACAAAAATTTTAGTGAAGTTTAAAAAAACAAAACTATCTTCTATGAAACATAACTGTTGTTTTTTAATTAACAAAATTTTTTACGAGGTGAAAAATAAAATAAAAAAAAAGTTAAAAAATGTGTCTTTAGGGACATTCGTTTAACTTGAAATATCTTGGCAAATAATGACTATACCGAGAATATTCTTGTTCATTATTATTTTTTTTTTTAACCACAAAGCATCCTAAAAAAGTTTGGAAAATCCAAAAGTGCACGCCTCATAACGCTTATTAAGAAATACAAAATAATATATTATTTAAGTATCCTACCGAAGGAATTAGAATTCAATAAATAAATAAAAAATAAATGCTATTGGTTTTATTATTATTACTAATTTTTTTTTTTTTTATTATTACTTTTAGTTACTGGAATTTTAGGATTCAATCTTTCGCGGTTTTGGCGTCCGATGAGAAACATACAGCGCATGTGTGTACATATTTATCAGCCTGGCTAACAGCGCCCGAACGCAGCCAAAGGCTGAACCTCGTACAATCATAAAAATACACCCATATATATGGGTCATTCCATGCCAAATCACCTGATTTTATGAATCATATTATTTGATCCGGTTGAATTTTTTATATGTTTTTGTACATAAAAAAGACATCCAATCCTAAATTTTGAGCCCTTAATTTTCAAAAACCTTAGAGATATGAATTTTTGAAAATCGCGAAAAAATAACGATGAGGTAATTTTCAGAAATTCATAACTTCTGATTATATAATCGTAATTTCATTTCAGCGGTGGCTATTTTCTTCACGTTTAAATGTAGTTTTTGAAAAAAAAATTTTTTTCATTTTCACCGTTTTTTCTTACACAGAAAAAAAGGTTGACTTGGCCCAAGATAATTTTTGCCTTCATTTTTTTATTCTTGGGCTGAGTAATTGGGTTTTTTTAATCCGAGAACATTTTCTTCGACTAATATTATAAAAATATTGTATCAAGAATAATTAAATTTTAATTCAAGTTAAATAATCTTGGTTTAAGAATATTTATTTTAAGTCGAATTTATTTTGTTTCTAACCAAGTAAAAAAAACTATCAAAACAAGATATTTTTCTGTCTTGGTTGGTGAGTATAGTAAATTGTCACAATATATATCAACATATCAAACCAAGAATTTTTTTTGCGTGGCAGAAGAACATTTACTCTCAGTTTGAGAAAACTACATTATCGACTCAAGAGAACGGTCTATTAGAATGAGAAAATTTTAATTTTGATTTAAATAAATTATAATCTTAACTTAATAAATAACTTTTCTTGAATCATGCAAATATTTACTTAACGGAAGGCATAAAATTCTCCCATTGATGATTTTTTTCCTTGACTTGAAAAAAACGTAGTCTCGATTCAAGAAAATAAATGACTCTACTTGAAAAAATATATCGACCTATATTTTTGAGTGAATTTAACCTAATATAAATATTAAATGTTGTCAAGCAGGAAAGCGAATGCGTATATTCAGAACATCACAATACAGCAATAGAGGAGATAAGGAATAAACTCTTTCGATTAAATGGCTTATGAACAAATTGAGAAAAATAAATTGTTTGCTCATGGTAGGAATCGAACCCAGACCGATTCGGCATCACGCGAGAGCTTTACCAGTTATGCTACCCAACCATTTCCTGAACGTTCGTTCATTTTACCCATATGCAATAAGCACACTGTACAATGTAGAGTCTACACTACCGCCACTTTAGTTTAGTACAGTTAGCTTTCCCAATAGAATTTTTGCGTTGAGCCGTGAGCGCAGTTGCTGTTGGTTCAAACGTCTACGCTTACTTGCCGTAACACAACAAAATACTTAAGCCAAGATATTTCTTACCATTGAGTCGAGTACTTTTAATTCTTGACTCGAGTCACAAATCATCTCGATTCAAAATAAATTATTCTTCAACAAATAATATTTTACTCTTCGAACAATAAATTATATTTCGGGGCAAAATATTTATTTTCCTCACTTTAAGAAAATATTTCTTACTTCAAGAAACATATATTATATCGGTTGAATAAAAAAAAATCTTATGCCAAGATGACTAAATTTAAGAAAATTTCGTTCTTGAACCAAGAAAATTTTCGTTTTCATTCAAAATTGCAAAAACTCTTCTTGCGGCAAGAAAAAATTTCTTGTGCCACGATATCCTTTTTTTCTGTGTACATTTTAACTCAAATTTTGAGTTTTTTAGAAGTCGACCATTTCGATTTTCTTGAAGAAAATATATGTTTTACTAGACTGTAAAACGAATTTTTTAAGCTCTTGGTCAAAGTGGGATTCAAATATCTTCGATTTTTTAAGTAACTTTTTCGCATTTTTTTAATTAAAAATTAGTGTTTTTTGAAGATTTTTTAATTTTTTACCAAAATTTCAGTGTAAATATATTTATACAATTGGCACAGTAGGAAAATATTATTTGTTTATTTTTACATTGAAATTTTGGTAAAAAATTAAAAAATCTTCAAAAAACTCGAATTTTTAATTAAAAAAATGCGAAAAAGTTACTTAAAAAATCGAAGATATTTGAATCCCACTTTGATCAAGAGCTTAAAAAATTCGTTTTACAGTCTAGTAAATCATGTATTTTCTTCAAGAAAATTAAAAATGTCCGTCTTCAAAAAAAGTCAAAATTTGAGTTAAAATGTAAGAAAAAACGGTGAAAAAGAAAAAATTTTTTTTTTATATTTTTTTTTCAAAAACTACATTTAAACGTGAAGAAAATAGCCACCGCCGAAATGAAATTACGATTATATAATCAAAATTTATGAATTTCTGAAAATTACCTCATCGTTATTTTTTCGCGATTTTCAAAAATTTATATCTCTAAGGTTTTTTAAAATTAAGGGCTCAAAATTTAGGATTGGGTGTCTTTTTTATGTAAAAAAACATATAAAAAATTCGAACGGATCAAAAAATATGATTGTTAAAATCAGGTGATTTGGCATGGAATGACCCATATATACATATGGAGCATTCCACGCCAAATCGGACGGTTTTAAGAATTTTAATTTTTAATTTCTGTCATCTTTTGATATTTTCTAGAACTCATCAAAAAACTCATCCTCCTAAATTTTGAGATTTTTTCGATCATTTTTTCAAAAGATATGAAATTTTCAAAAAACCGTTCTTTTCATGGTTTTTTGCTTATAACTTTTTGAAAAATGGTTTAAATAAAAAAACTCAAAGGATAAAAAAGTTTCGTTATTCCATGTTCCTTTAGAAAAAAATACAAATAATTTTTTAGAAAAATTTTCCCGCGTTATTTTTGAGTTTTAAAACTTTAAAGTCGTTTACTGAAAATCATGTGTTACGTTTTGGGAAATTATCCCAAATTAATTAAAAATAAAAATTATTTTTAATTATTTAATTTTATCCAGGTTTGGCCTCGTTAGAGTGTCTATAAACCCCTGGTGGGCCGTGGTCGTCGATTATTTTATTAATTATTAATTTTTAATTGTTTTTCGCAATTTAAAAATATTTTCGATGCCGGTTCCAAATCCGTATAATTATTTTTACAATAACAGGTGAATGGTAGGAAAATCGGCAGGAAACCTGAAGGAAACCCGAACTGCTGTTGAGCGCTCAGAGTTATAGGACAGGGTGGAACAGCTGATAAGCGCTCACCCCTGGGTGGTAGTAATGTTATGGACAGGCCAGGTGTAGGTGAAAATATTGGGGGTGCCAATCGGCACCCCAAAATAAGGTTGAATTAATTTAAGATTAATTATAATTTATTAATTATGGCTGGAGAGCAGAGGTTTGAGCTCCATGAGCTCTCTCGTAAGACTGACTATATAGTCGTTATAAAAAATATAATAGAGCCAACAGAGTTGACAAAATTTTGACGCTGTATCTCAAGTTTCCTGTGAGAGAATCGTCGTGGCCCGGGTCTCATGCATCGTCATCTGTTTTGACTACCCGCGAGCCACGGCGACTCTCTTATCATAACCGATTTCCGTTACATTGCATAAAATTATTTTATTAAAAATAATTAATTCAATTTAATCGATAAAATATTACGGGAACGTAACAACAAACTACTGTCTATTCCACAACTTTTCAGGTGATTCCGGTCATGGAACCTCCGTGGCTACTATTTTTTTGATTATTGAAACTTGAAAAATTTTTTTTTCGCTATGAATTATCCGTACTGATTTTTTACACTGTACACTTGTTCTTTTTACATATTAAAAAATGATTTCGATATTTTTTTGTTCTTAGTAGGGATTTAAAAACAGTAAGCTAAAGTTAATGCTATTTATGAGCAATTATAATAAATGTTTGAGAAGCAACTACTTTAAAGCAAAAGAAACATTAGATTTGGTATACAATCCAGCTAAGATCATTACAAGAGCTCAAAAATATCATATTATTATTCGATAAAGTGACGGAGCTATATTAACTAAGGAGTACTCTATTTCATAAAACAATCGTTAATGTAAAATTTTTAAAAGAACACGGAAATAATTAAAAACGTTTGTAATACAGTTTCGTCGTATTTTCGAATAATTCTAAGATATTTTTGAGCTTCTGTAATCGTCTTAGCTGAATTGTATAGCAAATCTAATGTTTCTTTTGCATCGAAATAGTTTCTTCTCAATAAATAAAAACATTTATTGTAACTGCTCATAAATAGCATTAACTTTTGCTTACTGCTTTGAAATCCCTACTAAGAACAAAAAAATATCCAAATCAATTTTTAATATGTAAGAAAAACAAGTGTACAGTGTCAAAAATCGGTACGGATAATAATTTATAGCGAAAAAAAATTTTTTTCTATTTTCAATAATCGAAAAAAATTAGTAGCCACGGAGGTCCCATGACCGGAACCACCTGAAAAGTTTTGGAATAGATAGTAGTTTGTTGTCACAAATTTTCAGGAAAATCAAAATATGCATGATATTCAGAAAACGACTTTAAAGTTTTAAAACTCAAAAATAACGCGGAAAATTTTTTCTAAAAAATTATTTGTATTTTTTTTTCTGAAAGTACATGGAATAACGAAACTTTCTTATTCTTTGAGTTTTTTTATTTAAACCATTTTTCAAAAAGTTATAAGCAAAAAACCATGAAAAGAGCGGTTTTTTTTTTAAATTTCATATCTTTTGAAAAAATTATCAAAAAAGTCTCAAAATTTAGGAGGATGAGTTTTTTGATGAGTACTAAAAAATATCAAGAAATGACGGAAATTAAAAATTAAAATCGTTAAAACCGTCCGATTTAGCGTGGAATGCCCCATACGTAAAAGATCAGTGTTTTCAATATTTTTAATTAATTATTATTAAACGACAGCGAATCAAAGTCATTTTAAATAGCGAAAAATCCGGTGTCATTCCGAAGCTAATAAAACAAGAATGGTCCTGATACGTTAAGTTTGTCGGTCGTGATTGTGGCACATCCACACGTACAGACATCCGGACAACCACGACAAAGTTTTTTTGATCATATTTTTTTAAATATTAAACAAAATAAGTGTGTTTTAAACACATCGAGTGTGATAATTAGATCATTTATCGTGATAATAGTGCACTTGTATTACCTTACAAATACAAAATAAATGCAACACAGGCAATTTAAGTCCGGAAAATTGCTTGACTTGGACATGTTGAGAGTAATGCACTACCTCAAACGCTTCATGTTATGAGGCGTGCAAAAAGCTCTTCAAAGTTTAAGCTGCTGCGATTTTTCTTTCACTGAGTTCCAAATAATAAAAATTGTCACTTTCGCTCAAAATCAAAAGCTAGATTTTTCATTTTTCGAGGTTAAAATTTTTTTTTTTTTTTAGCAATCATTCGAATTTTTGTATCAAACATTATTTTAATTAAAAAACGACAAAACAGTAACAAAAATTGACTTTTAATTTCAAATGAGGTACTGCACAGAAAAAACAGTTAACTTGAATTAAGAAAAATATTCTTGATTCAAGAAATTTTTTTTGATCGATTCGGAAAATCAAAATTTACTTGCATCAAGTAACAATTATCTAGAAATTTTTATCTTGAATCAAAATTTTTTCTCTCACGTCAACATATCTGTATGCTTAAATTAAAAAATTAACACTTGTTTCAAGAGTTTATATTTATTAAAGTAAGAGATATTTTTTTGAAGCAAGATGCATTATTTTTTTGTAACAATATTATATTTTTTTGTTTAAAGAAAATAAAATGTATCAGAACAAGTACTATATACTTCCCACGCAAGTATTTTTGTATTCTCCGTCCAAGAAAACAAAAGTTGTTTAAGTCAAGAGAAAAAATTTCTCGGAAGAAAAGATCGATATGGAGAAGGGGAAAGTCACCGGTGCTAAGCAACAGCAGCGGGAGTAGTTCGGTGCTCGCCCACACGGATATTGCGCCCAGCCACTTGTAGTGTCCCTAGTAAAATAGATATTTTAGAATTGTTATAGTCCAAATTTGAACACGATTTTGTTCTAGTACTTTTCTGCCATTTGACAGAGTGACAAGTACCTTTTTGGATTGTACCATCGTATATTCTATAATACATCATGATATTAATATTTAATATTAATAGTTACTTGAATAATTTTTCACGAAATAAAAAAATATGTTTCAGATAAAAAAAAAAAAGAATCAACACCTCAATCATTTGGAGAGAGAATCTATTTTTGACTAAGAAAATTTTTTGTTTTTATTAAAGAAGCAAACTTTTGGAGCAAGAAATTTTGTTTTTTGTCCCAAGCAACTTTTATTTTCACTTCAGCAATTTATTTTACGGAGCAAGAGAATTTTTTTCTTGGGCCAAGAGAGTTATTCTTGGCCCAAGGGGCTTTTTTTTTTTCATTCAAGACATTTATTTTTTGGAGCAAGAAATTTTTTTTTCTTGAGGCAAGAAAAAGTTTCTATGCCCAAGTAAACTTTTTTTCGTTCAAAACGTTGATTTTTTGACGCGAGATGACTTATTTTCTTCAGCCAAGAATTTTTTTTCTTAAACCAAGAAATTTTCAATTTTATTCAAAAAATAAATTTTTTTGGAGCAAGAGAATTAACTGTCTTGAACCAAAAAAGAGTTTTTGAATCAAGTGTTTCATTTTTATTGAATCAAGAAAGAAAATTCGGAAAACAATATTTTTCTTGAACCAAGTTAACTGTTTTTTCTGTGTGGACATGAAAAATCACAGTCAATAAAAAATCACTCATAAATATTATGCGAAAAAACAAAAATGTAATCCATTAGTTTATTTTCGATCGATTATTTTACCACGCGTTGTTAATTTTCCGAACTCATACGGAAAAATGAAACGAGAACTATGACAGTAGAAACTGCAAAAATGAGCGCTTCGAGTTCAAAATTTGTAAACGTTGCAATCTATGCTGAAATTTTTAAATTTTATGTAAAAATGAAAATATCGCAGTTAATGCAGCAAGGTTTACAGTTTCTAATCGTAATTTAATGTAGTTGTCGGGTAATGGACATAGTGTCAGATAGTTCTAAAATTTTTTATGCTTATTAAGGGTATTAAGATACAATTACCATTAAAATTTGAAGTCGATTGACCATCTGTAATTCGAGATATTTATAATTAAAGTTCGGATAGTTAACATTGCGAGCAATGAGGAGTATACGTTTTAAGTCGCGTTCGTGATTCTAATAAAAAAACTAACAGTCAGAAATTTTTGATAAACTAACAGAAAATTAATGAATTTGTCCTGATTTAAAAAAAAAAACAAAAAGGATTCACCATCTCATTGTTGAGATATATCAACTCAAAGTTCAACAATATATAACAAATATACTTGTCGATGCATTGGACAGAAAGAATCTGACAACGCTGCACGCGAGTATGCATTGACTATTTGAGCGGTAAATTTAAACAGATACTCAGTACACTATACAGCAACTGATAAAGCATATGCGACGTTGTCAAATTATAATTTAAAAAAATGTTCAACAATATTTGTGTATACGTATATATGAGTAGTGTGTAGGTAACCTTCTCACGGGTACAGTATCAAATAAAAGTAATGTCTCATTTTAACTACAACCTAACCTACTCTTACCACGCATATAGTTCATAACTTTTTGACAATATTGGGCGTGTTCGGCCGAACTAAGTCCTGAGTAAACTTAGTAAGATTTAGTGTAGTAAATATGCTTTTACTATACTAAATCTTACCAAGTTTACTCAGGACTTAGTTCGGCCAAACACGACCATTGTAGCAGGACAACTACCTTAAGCTTAATAAAATTTTAAAATATTACTGAGGTTTTATTTTATAAGTTTTTTTCGTTGCGTACATAATATCAATGTTATAAAATAATAATCTTGATATTTCATTAAAACTTTTTATTTGTAAAATTTTAAGGTTCAATATTTTTTTAAATATCAACTTCAGAGGTCAAACTGAACGATATTTTTTTTTCTAAAGAGAATGGAATTTCCTATAAAATTTTCGCGCACAGCTCTGCTCTAAATCAATTGGTTTATAAGATATTAGCAAAAAAAATCTGGAAACCGGTAGATCCTGTAGGCCAGCTCTGAAACTTCCCATTGTTTTTGAGCTCCAAGAGCTCGATAACTAGTCCTTTCGCCACTATTCTTATGGCTGTATGCAAAATTAGGTCGATGAGATTTTTCAACGAGTGTTTATGTAATTTGATGCGAGAAAACCGATTTTGATAATGAAAAAGTTCTACGGTGGTCCAGTTTTTTGTTATAAACAATTTAATAGTTTAAACTTAAATTACAAGAAAAATATAATTGATAGCTATTAAATAATGACAAACTTAGCTTCCTTGCATCAAAATACGCAAATAATGCCTGAATCATCTTTCGTCTATCTCTATTATTTATTAAGATATAGCGATTTAAAAAATACAAACTTTTTGCTATATCCGTTTGGCTAAAAATTGCGCGCGCATCCACAGCGAGTGAAGCGCGCATGCGTCTAAATTCAAATGTCGTTTTCTTTGCTTACATTTATTATTTTAATAAAATGTAAAATCATTCAATTAAATGATAATATTAGTAGTAAATAATAATAAAGATAATAATAATAATTAGTATTAATAGTAATGATAATAATAGTAACAAACATAATTTCAATAATAATAACAATAATTACATTAATTTTATTTTTACTCAATACGAAAAATTGTGGTTGTTCCAAAAATAATTTATCTTGTACTAGTTTTTGTACATGCCAAAAAAATGGCGCTTGTAAAAATTCGTGGAACCCGAAGTAAATTATGTCAAGCTTTTAAATTCTATTTTAATTTTTCTTTATATTTTTTAATATATTTATTATATTGATATTTTCTTTACATTATTTCCTTTGGAGCATTACCTTCATGTAAGAGAATCTTAAAGTTGATTTTTAAAAATATTTTTTGTAATTAATACAACAAAATTTTTAAATCTTCTAAATAAATCTAATTACTGTTAAAGGGTATAGCCGGATTAATATGTGAATTCTGCCCCCATGGCTTTTTCGACTCATACTTAGGGGGTCGATTAGATGTCGAATGAAAATAATTCACCTCAATTTTTAGCTCTTTAACTCAAACGGTATTCGAGAATTTAAAAAAAAAACTGTTTTTTCGAAATTATTTTTATTTTTATAGTTGAATTCGGAATTAATCAATGATGATTTTTTTCCTAATTCTTACGAGTCCAAAACATGAAAAAATCATATGACCATCATTCTCAAACGAAAAGCCGACTTTTAACGGAGAAAAGAAAATTATAATCTTTTTTTTTTTTTTTGCCTTTTTAAAATATGTCATTCACCAAAATTCGTCAAAAAATGTCTTTTATACTGCTCTATACTCGGGAATTTTTTTGAATTTTTTGAACTGGTGGAACAATTAAAAAAAAAATTAAAATCTCATTTTTTTCTGAAAATCTTGCGTTTTGACAAGATTATATTTTTTTTCGTACAAATAACACGACTATAAATTACTTTGGGATCGCCCAGTGTATCTGGACCTCATTGGGTCCCAATGGGGCATTTTCAATAGGGAAATCTTTATGAGGGCCCAAACAGAACCTAATCGGGAAATCCCAAACAAAAATAAAATAATTTATGGTCAGTATTTCCCAACTCGATCCTAAATGGGGCCTAAGTAGGAAATCCTAATGTGAAAACAAAAAAATTATTTTCATTTTTCCCTGGGTTCTGTGTGGGGCCTAAGTGGGATATCCCAACGTGAAAATAAAAAAAATTATTGTAATTTTTCCCAATTGGGTTTTGTGAGGGACCTAAGAAGGGAAAGCCCGACGATAAAATAAAAAAAAAAATTTTTTACCTTTTTTAGGAGGTATCCCATTTTGGCTGCAAAAAAAAAATTTTTTTTTTCCGGTAACTTTTTTGTTTTTCTATATAGTCCGAATATCATTTTTTGTTTCTTCACCTGTTATTCTCTGGTATCATAATAAGTATACTATTTACACACGCACGTCCACATACGTGGGTCAGCGCAGTGGATAGCATCAAAGACTTTGAAACGGAAGGATGCAATTTCGAGCCCAGCAGTTACCGGAATTTTTTCATCGATATAAATCATGTACACTTCTTCTAAGTAATGTTCCTAGTACATTAGATTATATTTCGGATTTAATTAAAATTATCTTTTTTTTTTTCGCATTTTAATATTTTTTTTAATAGGGGTTCTCTAGTGAGATCTCTTGGAGATTTCCCTATTGGGGCCCAGCTGGGACTGCCCAATAAGGGCCCAATAGGTCTCAACTAAAAATTTCTAGTCGGGAAATACGTAGAAATTTTTTTTTCTATTTAAAATTCACAATTACATTACTTACTAAAAATTTTCAATCATTTTACGAAACAACGATCACGCAAAAACTATGTTTATCAAAATTTTTATCTTCTGCAAAGACACATTTTTGGTAAAAAAAAAATTTATACGTATTTATTTGTACTAAAAAAAAAATATAAGCTTGTTAAAACGCACGATTTTAAGAAAAAAATGAGTTTTTAATTTTTTTTTAATTGTTCCACCACTTCAAAAAATTCAAAAAAATTCCTGAGTATAGAGGAGTATAAAAGACATTTTCTGACAAATTTTGGTGAGTGACATATTTTAAAAGGCAAAAAAAAAGTTTGAGAATCATGATCATATAATTTTTTCATGTTTTGGACTCGTAAGAATTAGAAAAAAAAATCATCATTGATTAGTTTCGAATTTTACTATAAAAATAAAAATAATTTCGAAAAAGCAGGTTTTTTTGAAATTCTCGAATACTGTTTGATCTAAAGAGCTAAAAATTGAGATGAATTATTTTCATTCGACATCTAATCGACCCTCTAAGTATGAGTCAAAGAAGCCATGGGGGCAGAATTCACATATTAATCCGGTTATGCCCTTTTACAATTTTTAATATTTATAATTAATGTGGTGAGTGAAAACTAAATTAATATCATCAGTATTAATAATAATTATTGTAAGCAGAGGGAACGACATTTGAATTTAGACTCATGCGTGCTTTACTCGCTGTGGATGCACGCGCAATTTTTAGCCAAACGGACCTGACAAAAAGTTTGTATTTTTTAAAACACTATATCTTAATAAATAATAAAGATAGACGAAAGATGATTCCGGCATTAATTGCGTATCAAATTACATAAACACTCGTTGAAAAATCTCATCGACCTGATTTTGAATACAGCCATAAGAATAGTGGCAAAAGGACTAAACGTTATTGTCAATAAATGTTCTAGCTTTTCGAGTTTCGCATTAATCTCTGAGCATTTAAGAAATTGAAAATAATCATTAAGGATCATTGTTTATAGTCTTACTCACCACTATGCTTGATAAATGAACAAAATAGCAATTTACTCAATTCAGCTCAGATAACGCGTATTGTAATTTATTGCAACCATTTCGTTAGTTTAAATAACTTCATCAACAAAAGTTTTGAAAAATCACCGCCTGAGATTTTTTTCAAACGTTTCATTTATTAAGGCTTTAGTTTGATTTAAAGCTTATATAACTCTTCATCTTGATCATTTCTGTTAATTTCTGCCTCAAAACATTGAATTTATTGAGCATAATCGTCTGCAAAATGTTAAAAAGAAATCCTTGTTGAATATTTTCAATTTCTTGAACTCCCCGAGATTAATACGAAACCTGACGTTTTCTTATCTGAAAGAGCTTGAAAATACAAAAGCACTGAAAGGTATTCTGCCGTGTTTAGGAAAAGGGTAATAAGTTCACTTACTGCCTTTCTATCTGACCAATGCTAATTTAGCATTAGTTAAATAGAAAAGCAGTAAGTGAAGTTACTGCCTTTTTCTTAAGCACGGCAGTATTGTCAAGCTCAAAGAACTCGAACATGTATTGAAAATAATGTTTTTGAGCTCTTTGAGCTCGAAAAGAGTGGGAGGTTTCTCGTGTGGATCGCATATTCAACCGGTTTCCAGATTTTTTCGATAGACAGGATTGTTAACATTAGGGAGAGAATCTTGGTAAATTTAGAAAGAGAGTAACACTATGGAGAGTTACATTACGGAGATTCTATTGTAGATATATAGTATTTGTCTTTTCTTCAGTTAGCTGTTATAGGTATTGGTCTCATATAATATATCGCAGAAAACGTTAAAATTTTCCGCCATTTACTTTAAAATGCAGTGTCACCGCTTCTATAAGCATACGTTGTCAATCGTCCAAAAGTAGTCACAATTATTGTTATTTTCTATAAAGTAAAGCTTTCTAATTGAATTTTAAAAAAATCCAAAATTATCGCGAAATCTCAATGTCTTCCATGTTTGATTTTCGTATTGCTAATATTATTTTTTTATAAGTTACAAAATAAAACGTGTTTTAGTGTAGTGAATCAACATGTTTTCCATAAGACTGTATATAATGGTTAAATTTGATTTATACCTAAACAAGCTTCCTAACAGTGTGTAATTTTTAGAAAAAAATTTTCAAATTACTAAATCTGTCGAAATAAATTTATTCAAAGTTTTTTTCATTGTTGCCGTTACAAAAAAATTTTGAAGCATGTTCACTTTTGATTTTTATTTGATATTATATCTTCTTTTTACTATCATCTTTATCGTTATTCCTTTACTCATTTTTTTTTTTTTTTTTTTTTTTTTTTTTTTTTTTTTCAGGTTATGAGCCAAGAAGTTAAAAAAGAAAATCCTTTGCAGTTCAAGTTCCGAGCGAAATTCTACCCCGAAGATGTTGCTGAAGAAATAATTCAAGACATCACACTTCGTCTGTTTTATCTTCAAGTATGTGATATTATATTTCATGCCATTATTTTTTTAATGACATAGATTCTCAAGTGTAGATTAAAAATTATGTTAAATATTGACAATAATACACAGAAAAAAAAAGTTATATTGAATCAAGGTAATATTTTGGAAGACAAATGTTTTCGGAAACCAAGTCAAGATTTTCTCGAGCTAAGAAAATTTGTTTTGGTTAAAGAAAATTCGTCTTGGTCAGAGGAGATTTTTACTTTATCCGAGAAAATTGAGGTTTTCAAGAAAACTGTCTTGAATCAAGAATATTTACTTTCAATCGAAAAATATTTTTTTTTTTTTTGTGTAATTATGTTAAATATACTTTTTCCATTCTAATTTATTCTAATAGCTACATATGGGTCATTCTCAGTTAAGACGTAAATTGCTTATTGATAAAACGCGGCACGATAAAAAATTTGAAAATTTAATTAAATTTTATCTTGCTTTATAAAAAACCAGGGGAGAGACTTGATAAACAGAGTAGGATACTTTGAGAACAGGGAAAGGATTTTAATGTTATTTTATGAAAGAAAACAACTTTTCATTTAAGTATTAACTTTATTCAGTCATTTTATAATTTTAATATCAATCCTTAATTATTAATTAATAATAATTAGTCTTTAAAAATTCTAGTTAAAAGTTTTCATATCTCCCCTGAATATCGTGTCTTTCCCCTGGCCTTTACAAGACAAGGGAGATATAAACAGGGGAGATACTTTTTAGTATCAAAAACAGAAGTAATGACAAATGTATTTATTGTACGCGATTAACCAAGAAAACTTAGAATCTATACACAACAAGAAGTAAATATACAGATGAATTAGAATTTTTAGATAAATATTTTTAAAATAAAACTTACCAGGAGAGAGACTCCATTCACTCGTTCTCAACTGTATCCACAGAGTGTCAGTAATGAAATAAATAACAAAATGACTGCGCACCTAGTTCGAGTGGCGCTGACTACAAAGTATAAACACTCTAAAACCAAGTGTGTTACAAACGTATTATTTTAACACATATTAAATTTGTTCTATGTTAAAGGCCATAAGCGAAACTATAGTTTTTTGTAGTCATTTAAAACACGTTTCGCGGTGTATTAAATATCTATAGATTGCTTATGGCGTTTCAATGTTATTTGGTAAGTGTGTAAATTTTGACTACACACTTGGTTTTACAGTGAACTCAACGAAGTTCGTTCAAGGTCTTCAATTCCCGCGAGTCGGTAAACAAATGCCGATTTTACAGAAAAATAAACATGCCAGGGGACGAGACGCGAAATGTGGGGGACAAACTTAAACGTATTTTTTTTTTTAAGAAAAAAAAAATATCATGCAATTTTACTCGCTTAATTACGTGAATTTATTTAATTTATTTTGTTGAAATATATAACTTAAATAATCTATTTGATTTCTAAGCACTTTAAATTACTAATACATAAACAGAATCAGCCCGGGGACAAGCCAGGGAAGAGATGTTTTCTGACTTTGAGATGAAATTGTGACTAAATTAAATAAAATTAAGAAATGAATTTGAGTGACCACTTACATGAGTACGAGTTTTAAGAGATAATTACATTTTTTTTAATAAATTTTTTTAAAAAAGATGATTTTTCACCGTGGACGTCGAATTTACGTCTTAACTGAGAATGACCCATATTTGGACTTAGAAGGGAGGTATTCAAGGTGTCTCCCTCTTATTTTGTTGCGGCTGGAATATGTCATCCTACATCATATTCTAAGAGACATAATTTTTTTTTTCGGTGAAAAAATATTTTCAGGGGGTAAAATGGATCCCTGAACTTGACCACCTTAAGTGTTAATTCTGAGGTTTCATATACTTACAAAATTTAAAAAATTTTTTTCAAACTACTAAGTGGATAATAATCTACATGAAAAACGATGATAAATGCACTCAACTGCGTATAAAACAGTTTAAATTAATTATCATCAAGAATTTAAAGTGACAAAATTTCAATAGAAAAGGGAATATTGCATATTTTTAAATTAGACCCATTGCAATCGAAAGAGCAAAAATAAATAGGAAATACGGTTTTTGCGTTTAAAAAAAATGTATCCATTTAAGTCGTAACTGACTACTGTATGACTGTAACTAATTTCGTTTATATTTCATTTTTATTTAACAATTTAATTTAAATTTTATCGACAATAATTATGAACCAACTCCACTTACTCTCAATTCTTTTCATCTCCGTCAACTAACCAAGACCCTGTTCCTTCCTCCAAACTGCGTTTCTTGTCCTCGTTTCAATCCACATATCTCTAATTCCAATTAGAATCACAACTGCAATTCCAACTTCACCATTATCATCTGGTACTAATATCAATTATTTTACTTGTTAAATTTTTTTATTAACTGATAAGCTTCCACTGGCGTGGATATATGAGTTTTTGGCTCTATATGGATAGTAATGATAGCTGAAACTGTTCATAGTAGTAGTAGTAGTAGCGAAAAGTACGTCCGACCACGGTGGTTTCTGAAAGCCAAGAGACCAAGTGAGGTGGGTTTCCGCGGCTCGTCCCTGAACACAGAAGGTTGCCCGACTTGCTAAAATCAAGTATTGCCGAGGAGCCGCCAACAGTGACCCCGTATAATTAGTGGAAGCATCTTCTATGCCGACAGTAGTTGAGGAAGGAGGTCGGCCTTTTGGACGCGAGTCCAAAATAAATAAGATATCCTATTTAAATAACATGAAAATAGTATATTAACGCATTGAGTGGAAGGTGCATTCGACAACGAGTGTGATTGGTTCACAAGCCGTCAGGCGAATGTTGAAAGCTCTCCCCTACTCCAATACGTTACGATAGTTTTTGCATCGAATGGTGCGAAAGAATGTCTTTTATTGGTAAAAAAGGACACTACTATAAATTTAAGTTTGTTGTTAACCTAAAATAATGATAAATCGTATTAATATACAATTAATTCCTGAATTATGCCTGATACAAAAGATTATTAAAAAATAATAGCAACAATTAAATGTGATACAAGTGATTTTTATAATAATTTAGAATTATTTTTATTATTTTCAACATATAGGATACTCAGCAAAAATAACTAGAGTTTCAAGTCAGGTTCATATAGTGAATTGTGCATTTTAATTAAATACAGTAAGATGATTTTCTATAGTCTGGGACTTTCCGTTGTCTTAATTTGAGACGGCTGTTCATTGGGTTTTCAGTTGGATCGTTTAGTGGCTAATAAATAGTATATCTATCTATATGTAAAAAGTGTAGATTTGTCATATTTTTTACGAAAAATGTGGACATTTATCGCGATATTTATTCTTTGTAGTGTCATTTTTAACCAATCAAAGACACGCTTTCTTACCACGCGAAAAATTTTTGCAAATGCAAAAATGCAAATAATAAAAATAATTCTTAATTATTATAAAAATCTCTTATTTCACATTTACTTGGTACTATTATTATTTAATAATCTTTTGCATCAGAAATAATACAGGAAGTAATTTGATATTAATGCGATTGAATATTATTTTAGGTTAATTAAAGAATGAAATTTAATGTAGTGTCATTCTTTACCAATAAAAGACATTCTTTCTTACCATTCGATGCAAAAACTATTGTAACGAATTGAGTAGGAAGAACTTTCTACACTCGTGTGTTGGCAACACTCGTCTAACGGCTCGTGAACCAATCACACTCGTTGTCGAAAGCACCTTCCACTCAATGCGTTAATATACTATTTTTGAACTTTGGAATTTTATAACTCGTCCATTGATCAATGGATTAACATAACCAATACATATTATTGTAGAAAATTAAACGCTCTACAAAAAAGGTTTCTTATAATTTTTTGATAAATCTAACCGTTCATAAGTTATTTTAGTTTAAATTAAAATTTATGGTAAATTTCTCGTTTTTTTTAATTTTCTAGCAAAACTATCAGTCTTATCGTAAAATGTCATAGGGCCTTTCTCGAAGATCATTTTTTTAATTGTGTGTGTGTGCGTGTGTGTGTAATATACTATTTCCTTTCAACAAGCTACTCTATTGTTTGAATTAAGATCTATAGTATCTTGAATAAAGAATAATTTCTTGAGCCAGGGCTATCTTAACTTGAGTTAAGTTATAAGTTACCTTAAGTAAAGAAATTTATTTACTTGACCCGGAAGTATAGTATCTTCCCTATAGATGAGAGTCATATTTACTTTACCTGCAGAAATTGTTCTTGAGTTAAAGAAACACGTCTATCAGTGTAACTGGTCATCACTCAGGTTCGTTAGATTAATCAATTAATGATACTCTTGAAGCCATTATTGAGTACCTTACTCTATTATACTTATTAGAGCCGACGAAGTTTTGACGCCTAATAATTCTAGAATGATATTCCAAAACTTAATTACGAATTTTTAATTAGTTGTTCATATTTTATATTAATTTATAGTTCTCACAAAGTATTTTTACACCTAAATTAATATCTAATAACGAACATTGTAACTTCGATTTATAGGTTTAATAAATCAGGATATCCAGATATGCGTTGAATAAAGTACACTGAAAAAAAAGTATAAGTCCCACACTTATAAATTTTAGTGATATTGCAATACTTGGTATTGCGAATATACTTATACAAAATATAAGTCTCAACGCAATATTTTTAAGCACTACACTTAAACTCGTTTAAGTCATACACTTAAACCGAGTTTTAGCGCCACCGCAAAACTCATATCAGCACTACACTCAAATTCTTACACTCATAAATTTACAGAATTAGAAAAGAAAGATTAGGGAAATAAATGTTGCTATCGATTAAAGAAATGACAATAAACCCATTTATTTAAAAATTAAATCTATTTAAAAATTAATAAAAAATTAATAATAATTATAATATAAGTCACAGAGTATTAACTCTATATGTGACAAGGTGTATTAATATTCATATAATTAGTTTTTAAAATCTTTAAAGATAAAATAATCATTTTAGTAATGATTAGATCGTACAATTATAAATGATTTATCAGAATTTTTTGTTATACAATGTGGCCGGGAGTCAAGTAAATGATCATACATAACTATATCATCAGTATCATTTGATGTAAGAATTTCGTGATAGGATGATAAATTCCACTCGGTTAATTTATTTTTCACTCAGGAATCTATAAATGATTATTTTTAATGTCAATTATGTAAATAATCTTTTTAATGCTCTTAAGAATGATGTATAGGTTAAAGGTATAATATACACAGAAAAAAAGGTTGACTTGGCCCAAGATAATTTTTGCCTTCATTTTTTTATTCTTGGGCTGAGTAATTGGGTTTTTTTAATCCGAGAACATTTTCTTCGACTAATATTATAAAAATATTGTATCAAGAATAATTAAATTTTAATTCAAGTTAAATAATCTTGGTTTAAGAATATTTATTTTAAGTCGAATTTATTTTGTTTCTAACCAAGTAAAAAAAACTATCAAAACAAGATATTTTTCTGTCTTGGTTGGTGAGTATAGTAAATTGTCACAATATATATCAACATATCAAACCAAGAATTTTTTTTGCGTGGCAGAAGAACATTTACTCTCAGTTTGAGAAAACTACATTATCGACTCAAGAGAACGGTCTATTAGAATGAGAAAATTTTAATTTTGATTTAAATAAATTATAATCTTAACTTAATAAATAACTTTTCTTGAATCATGCAAATATTTACTTAACGGAAGGCATAAAATTCTCCCATTGATGATTTTTTTCCTTGACTTGAAAAAAACGTAGTCTCGATTCAAGAAAATAAATGACTCTACTTGAAAAAATATATCGACCTATATTTTTGAGTGAATTTAACCTAATATAAATATTAAATGTTGTCAAGCAGGAAAGCGAATGCGTATATTCAGAACATCACAATACAGCAATAGAGGAGATAAGGAATAAACTCTTTCGATTAAATGGCTTATGAACAAATTGAGAAAAATAAATTGTTTGCTCATGGTAGGAATCGAACCCAGACCGATTCGGCATCACGCGAGAGCTTTACCAGTTATGCTACCCAACCATTTCCTGAACGTTCGTTCATTTTACCCATATGCAATAAGCACACTGTACAATGTAGAGTCTACACTACCGCCACTTTAGTTTAGTACAGTTAGCTTTCCCAATAGAATTTTTGCGTTGAGCCGTGAGCGCAGTTGCTGTTGGTTCAAACGTCTACGCTTACTTGCCGTAACACAACAAAATACTTAAGCCAAGATATTTCTTACCATTGAGTCGAGTACTTTTAATTCTTGACTCGAGTCACAAATCATCTCGATTCAAAATAAATTATTCTTCAACAAATAATATTTTACTCTTCGAACAATAAATTATATTTCGGGGCAAAATATTTATTTTCCTCACTTTAAGAAAATATTTCTTACTTCAAGAAACATATATTATATCGGTTGAATAAAAAAAAAATCTTATGCCAAGATGACTAAATTTAAGAAAATTTTGTTCTTGAACCAAGAAAATTTTCGTTTTCATTCAAAATTCCAAAAAATATTCTTTCGCCAAGATATCCTTTTTTTCTGTGTAAATATTCTCTGGACTTGCTATAGTATCGTATGGAAAATATAAGTCACTCACTTAAAAAGAATATTGCGATAATACTTAAACTTTTTTATATCATATTCGCAATAGCAATTCATTAAAAAAGTGTATACCAATAGGACTTAAACTTTTTTTTCAGTGTATAGTGCGTAAGAGGTGGACTAACCCATTATCCGTAAAACGCAATGTCTTTAGCACTCGTCTCCACCGTGCACTAAACACTTCCCTGCAGCTTATGCTTACGTGCTTCCAACTCGTATTAAGCAGTTGCGTTTTACAAACAATGGCTAACTTAGTCCACTTGTTACGCGATGTCCTATTTTGTTGAAGAATTAAAATTGTTTAAAAATGCTGTGCAATAAAACGATATTTTAAAAATTATTTCCATATTTTGCAGGTAAAGAATGCTATCCTTACGGATGAAATCTATTGTCCTCCAGAAACATCTGTGCTTCTCGCTTCTTATGCAGTTCAAGCAAGACATGGTGATTTCCAAAAAGTAGTTCATATACCCGGATTTCTTGCCAATGATCGTCTTCTCCCTCAACGAGTTATGGATCAGCATAAAATGAGTAAGGAAGAATGGGAAAGTTCTATTACTACATGGTGGCAAGAACATCGGGGAATGCTTCGCGAAGATGCTATGATGGAATATCTCAAAATTGCTCAGGTACATTATATTTTCTCTTATATCTATTCATTCATTAGTATTTTCAACATTCGTATAATCATTAAATTTTTTATTTATCACTTTAAGGATTTAGAAATGTACGGAGTAAATTACTTTGAAATCCGAAACAAAAAAGGAACTGAACTTTGGTTGGGTGTGGATGCTTTAGGTTTGAATATTTATGAAAAAGATGATAAGTTAACTCCAAAAATTGGTTTCCCTTGGTCTGAAATAAGAAATATATCGTTTAATGAGAGAAAATTTATAATAAAACCTATTGACAAGAAGGCACCTGACTTCGTTTTCTTCGCACCAAGGGTCAAGATTAATAAAAGAATTTTAGTACTTTGTATGGGAAATCATGAACTTTATATGCGCAGGCGTAAACCTGATACTATTGATGTACAGCAAATGAAGGTATTTTATTTTTTTAGACAATCATTCTCACATTATTTGTTAACTTTATAATGAAGTAAGTGAAACGGCAAATCTAAATATTTGAATCCGTTCACGTGTCGCAAGACAACTAAATCCGTTGATTCGTTTAACATATATCACAAACTGAAAGTTATTATTTTTATAAACGTTTGTTTGATTATATATTATATCTATTAAACAAATGGCCAATTCAAATAAATCTCATAGCAATCAAAAAAGTTTTTCGAGGTTTAGATATCATACAATTTTGAGATCGGTTGACAATTTTTTTAATAATTTCTTTGAAAAAAAAAAAAATTAACGATTAAGTCATTTTCTAACTCTCTAAAATTTTAGTCTGTGAATGTATTTGATTGCTGTAAGATCAATCGTCACCGAAACGTTGCAGAAATGATTATTTATAGCTGAATTCGGACTTCGTTTCCACGCTTTGACACACGCTCAATTCTTCCAACATAAGAAACAGTAACGTCCTTTGAAAGTCGAACGAAACGTTTATTCTTATAATGACATTATTTTGATTATATTTATGGTATAATGATTATAAAAATTATATTGATTAATAAAAATTATTGTTATTAGGCTCAAGCTCGGGACGAAAAAATTGCTAAACAACAACAACGTGAAAAGTTGCAACTTGAAATAGCAGCACGAGAACGAGCTGAAAAGAAACAACAAGAGTATGAAGAAAGGCTACGAAGTATGTCCGAAGAAATGGATAGGCGGCAAGCTGAATTGAATGAAGCTCAAGAAATCATAAGACGTTTGGAAGAGCAATTAAAACAGTTGCAAGCTGCTAAAGAAGAACTAGAAGACCGCCAGAAAGTAATTAATATCACACCTTTCTAAAGTTTCAATTAAATAAAGTTTAAAATAAAATTTATTTTATGTATAAATTCTTCACAGGAATTAACTGTTATGATGGAAAAACTTGAACGTTCACAAGAAATGGAAGCTGCTGAACGTGCTAAATTAGAGCAAGAAATCCGAGCCAAAAAAGAAGAAGTATCACGAATCCAACAAGAAGTTGAAGTAAAAGACGCGGAAGCTAGACGATTACAAGAAGAAGTTGAAGCTGCCAGGTATCTATAAATGTTATTTTAATCAATAATAAATGTTATATACATTTTTTCCAATAATGCTGTTACTAATACCTGTCTTCTTGCCCAATATATACAATCAAATTTATTTTAAGGACAATATCATATATATATTAGACTGGACCAAAAAAATCGACTATTTTTTTTTTTTTTTCGATACCGTGGAAATGTTATTCCTGATGACCAAAAAAAATTATTCTGCAAGTTTGAGTCCTTAATATCGATATTAAGAGGTGTATCGTTACGACTATTAGTTTTTTGACAAAAATTTTATTTTTTACTCAAACCTCGTAAATCATCTGTCTGAAAAATTTGAGCAATGTATATTCTTGAAGGAAATTGAATTCCCTATAAAAAATCTCTCTTAGTAAATTGACGTAAAACGAACCGTTTCCTTGTAACCGTGCCTTAAACATTGATTCGTTTTTTAAATTCTTTGTTTCTATTTTGGATTTTTGTAACTACTAGAAATATTAAAATATTTTTTAGCCAAGATATATATTCATGAAGGAAATTTAATGCTCTAAAAAAAAGGTCTCAACATTTTTTGCTAAATTCACTCCTTCGAAAGTTATCCAAGGTTGAAGTTGAGTCAAAACCACTTCAATAACCTGAATAACTTTTGAAGGAGTGAATTTAACATAAAATGTTAAGAGACCTTCTTTGTAGAGCATTAAATTTCCTTCAAGAATATATATCTTGGCTAAAAAATATTTTAATATTTCTAGTAATTACAAAAATCCAAAATAGAAACAAAGAATTTAAAAAACAAATCAATGTTTAAGGCACGGTTACAAGGAAACGGCTAGTTTTACGTCAATTTACTAAGATAGATTTCTTAAAGGGAATCCAATTTTCTTTAAGAATATTCATCGCTCAAATTTTTCAGACAGATCATTTACGAGTTTTGAGTAAAAAATAAAATGTCCGTCAAAAAACTAATAGTCGTAACGATACACCTCTTAATATCAATATTAAGGGCTCAAACTTGCAGAATAATTTTTTTTGGTCATCAGGAATAATATTTCCACGGTATCGGAGAAAAAAAGAAATAGTTGATTTTTTTGGCCCAGTCTAATATATATGTATTAGGGTGATTCAAAAAATAACAAATTTCTTTTTTTTTTCTCGCAAACAGATTCAAAAGTTTCATTTAGATAAAAAAAGACGCCTTTGAAAATTAAAGCTCTTAATATCAACATTGAGAGGTTCCGCATTGCAATTTTCTATTTTCTATAAGAATAACATGGAAAAAATTTTTTTTTGCGTCTTTTGATTTTTATAAGTAGCTAACGATGCGTCATAGGAATAATTAGCAGGCATATTTTTGTAGGTAATTGAATGTTCTACAAAAAAAGTTTCTTATCATTTTTTGATAAATCTATTTGTTCAAAAGTTATTTGAGGTTGAAGTCGAATTCGTATTAAATTTTGAGATCTTTTTACTTTTCCGGCGAAATTATCAGACCTATTACAAAATAACATGAGACCTTTTTTGTAGAAAATTTTATTCCTTAGAAGTTATCCTAGTAAAGTTTTTTCGAATTCCACATTGTTTTCTAGTTATTTTTATTTTAATTTCAAGCTCATAAAAAAAATAGTCTTCTGATCGATTTCAAGAGCTTGACATTAAAATAAAAATAACTAGAAAACAATGTGGAATTCGAAAAAACTTTACCAGGATTACTTCTAGGGAATAAAATTGTCTACAAAAAAGGTCCCATGATATTTTGTAATAGGTCTAATAGTTTCACCGGAAAAGTAAAAAGATCTCAAAATTTAATATGAATTCGACTTCAACCTCAAATAACTTTTGAACAAATAGATTTATCAAAAAATAATAAGAAACTTTTTTTGTAGAACATTCAATTAACTACAGAAATGTGCCTGCCAATTATTCCTATGACGCATCGTTAGCTACTGATAAAAATCAAAACACGCAAAAAAAATTTTTTCCATGTTATTCTTATGGAAAATAGAAAAGTGCAATGCGGAACCTCTTAATGTTGATATTAAAAGCTCTAATTTTCACAGGCATCGTTTTTTATCTAAATGAAACTTTTGAACCTGTTTTCGAGAAAAAAAAAATAAATTTATTTTTTGAATCACCCCTAATATATATATATATATATATCTAATATAATATATATATATATATATATATATATATATATATATATATATATATATTAGACTGCCAGATAAAATCGATATTTTTTTTTCGGTCCCATACGAAAATTAGGTTGTCTCTCACAAAAAAATATCCTGTTAAAATTTCAGCTCGATATGTCCATTTTTTAGTTAACGCTCGCGTACATGATAATTTTCTGAAAAAAAAATTTTTGTCTCAACTTATTGCTCTATAACTCATTAAATATAATTGATTAGAAAATGACCGAGTTGCCATTTTCAAAGGGATTAAATTCTCTACAAAAGTAACTTTTGATCGAATAAAAAAAATCAGCCACTTTTTTCTGCAGTCTATTGGACCTAATTTTTTTTTCAAAATTTACATTCATATTTATTATTAAACGCTTACTAAACAATTTTACTATATATGAAACTGATTGAATTAAATTTTTCTAGGAACCTTTATGATCTAAAAAATAGTTTTAATACTTAAAGTAATAACACTTACATTAAACTATTAATATTAACGATTTATCTAACAATACTTTTCTTTCGTTTTGACGTTTTTCGCATTTAATCTTTCTATTAATTTTTATCTGTAATAGAATATCATTCATAATTGTAATTTTAAGATTCTCATATTGTTTATGAAAAATTATTACGTTATTGATAAAAATATAGATTGTTTATAATAATAAAATAACCAGAAAAATTAGAGGAAAAAGTGATGTTCTAATTGTGCAGAAAATTTTCTGCACCATTAGAACTTCGCTTTGTCCTTTGATTGAATTTTTACAGTGCCCCCCCCCCCCCCCAAGAAATCCCTCTGCAAGATATCACGTCCCCTCATTTTACTACCATTTCCCCTCAATTCAGTTTTCCCACTACACTCAGTGGAATTTACTTGCGCATGCGCTTGCGCTGCTACTATAAGTCAGCTGCTTACATACACATAACATAGATATACCTATAGACAGTAAGATTTAAAATTGTTGTGATATTAGTACTATGAAGTTCATTTATGGTAAATAAAAAAGTATCTTATGTCAAGCGATAAAAATAATAACACAATAAAGCGTAAACAACCGACAGCGGTACCCGTTTTGGTTAAAGTTAATGCTTTAAAAGAATTAAGTAATGGGGTCTCAAAAAATGTTATTGCTAATAACCTTAATGTAACTGCGCAAATAGCTAAAAAGTGGGAAAAAAATAAAAAAAAGTTTGATAATTTAGTGCAGGAATATGGTGATGAATTACCAGAAGTTAAAAGAATGCGAAAAATAGATAATGAATATCTTGACATGGCCACTTGGTTTTGGTTTAAAGAAAAACGAGTTGCTGGGGTTCCAGTTCAGGGTACTCATGTACAGCTTCAAGCCAAAATCTTTCATCAAAAAATGGCTGCTAAGAATAAGTTTTCGACAAGTAATGGCTGGCTTTATAAATGGCAGCAGAGACACCAAATTCATAATAAAAAAATCTGCGGAGAAAATCTGTCAGCGGATACCGTTGCTGCGGATAAATACAAATCTGAGTTTAGAGATTATGTTAAAGAGGAGGGCCTGTCATTAGATGAAGTATTTAATTGTGACGAGTCCATTAAATTATAAAATTTTGCCGTCAACAACATTGACAGCAGCATGAGAAGCTGGAGCTTTTGGTATAAAAGGTAAAAAAAAAGAGAGTGATAGTAATGACTTGTAGTAACGCGTCAGGAACTTTGAAACTACATTTTGTGTTGATTGGCAAGTCTGCCAAACCTAGAGCAATGAAAAATTTAAAGACATTGCCTGTTTATTATAAAAGTCAAAAATCTGCGTGGATGACATCCGCTTTATTTATAGAGTGGTTTGAAGAAGAATTTGTACCGGCTGTATCTAAATTCCTAGCCGAAAAAGGGCTCAAAAAAGCTGTTTTGTTTGTTAACAACTGCGCTGCACATCCGTTCCTCACAAAAAGTAACATATCAGTCGGTTTTTTTCCTCCAAATACAACTTGCTTGTTACAACCGATGGATCAAGGTTGTCTGCAGAATTTAAAATTATTTTATCGGAGTAATTTAATAGCACACGTAATTGATTCTGTCAATAATGGCAGCTCTTTATTGGACAGTCTAAAAATTATTAGTTTAAAGGAGGTTATTTTTTGGATTGCTGATGCATGGAACAAAGTGTTGCCAGATACCATCAGAAAATCATGGAGGACGGTATGTTAAATGATAACAATGTTTATATAGATGTAAATTGATGCTCAATTACTATAATTACTGTTTAATTTTTAGTTGTGGCCATTAAATTCTATTTCTCAACCTGAGGGAACTCCGTCATCTGATGAATCAAATAGTGCTGCAAGTGGTACTGAGATATTAGATGAATTTTGTGAGATCATGAGAAATCGTGGAGGTTTACCGAATGTGCAAGTAGATGATGTAAGGACTTGGTTCCATTCTCAGAATACGCTTAGCCCGAATGATATTCTAACCGATGAAGAGATTATTGATATAATCAATGAAGACAAGAATCTAGAAAACGTTGAAAATATTGCAACTAGTTATAGTTGCGATATTCATAACAAATGTACTGATTTAATTATACCAAAAGTTTCAACTACGGAAGCCATACAGGCTGTTGAAACCTTGATAAGATACTGTGATCAGAATGGCAATATGTCTAGTCAATTTATCACGTTATTTGAATTAAGAGAATTTTTTAAATCTCAGGCTGAAAACTTTGTCTCTGACAATTTATATCCTAATTGGGTATTTTTAAATTAATACATAAAAGTGATATTATTATATCTAATTTATATATTTAAGATTTCATGAATAGTTATTTTAAATCTAGATAATGTATGAGTGTATATTTGAAAGTTTGATTTTACGTACTATTTAATACCAAATTTTATGTAATATCTTCAAGATATATACCTTAAGTTGTGAGTTTCAGGTCAATTTTAATTTTCATATTTATAAAGACGAAATTTAAATTTAATATTTTTGTACTGTAAAACATGTATAATATTGTGATAAATGATAACTATGTCGATAAATGTCAAAAAAATAAATAATTCGTTTCAAATATTTCGCGCTTTTTTTAAATATTTTGTAGGCCACTGCGCATGCTTCTATTTTTAATAACTCCACCTTTTAAGAGTAGAAGGGGTACCTCTCTAGGATATTTTTCCTGGAAACAGAGCCCCGAATCTGATATCTTAGGGGGGGAGCACTGTATAGGTATTTGATTATTATAAACAATGTATATTTTTATCAATAATGTAATAATTTTTCATAAACAGTATGCGAGTCTTAGAATTACAATTATGAACGATATTCTATTACAGATAAAAATTAATAGAAAGAATAAATGAGAAAAACGTCAAAACGAAAAAAAAGTATTGTTAGAAAAATCGTTAATATCAATAGTTTAATGTTAGTTTTATTACTTCAAGTATGAAAACTATTTTTTCAGATCATAAAGGTTCCTGAAAAATTCAATTCAATGAGTTTCATACATAGTAAAATTGTTTTGTAAGCGTTTAACAACAAATACCAATATAAATTTTGAAAAAAAATTAGGTTCAAATGACTGCAGAAAAAAAGTGGCTGATTTTTTTAATTCGATCAAAAGTTACTTTTGTAGAGAATTTAATCCCTTTGAAAATGGCAACTCGGTCATTTTCTAATCAATTATATTTAATGAGTTATAGAGCAATAAGTTGGGACAAAAAATTTTTTATTCGGAAAATTCTTATTTACGCGAGCGCTGACTGAAAATTGGACACATCGAGCTGAAATTTTAACAGGATTTTTTTTTTTTGAAAGGGGCAATGTAATTTTCGTATGGGATTCTTCGTGAAAAAATACACATACATACCAATTTTCACAATGATCGGTCAAATAGTTTCTGAGTTTAGCGATGTCATATATACAAACATCCTCTTTTATATATATATAGATAATTTGAAATAATTTTTGAATCCTAATGATATTATGTAGACTACGTCAAGAAGAAGCAGATAGAGCATTCCAAGCAAACACTACTCCTTATCATCATCATGTCCAAGAAAATGAAGATGGCGAGGAAGAAGGTGAGGACGAAGCTCCTCACAGTGACGTTACTAAAGATTTAACAACTGATGAATCAATAATCGATCCAGTTGAAGAGCGCCGTACTCTTGCAGAAAGAAATGAACGTTTACATGATCAACTAAAGGTAAGTGATTATTCATCTTTTAAAAATATGCTGCTGAAGGATAAAAATTTTGATTGCAATTTTTTTTTTTTTAGGCTTTGAAACAAGATCTTGCACAATCACGAGATGAAACTAAAGAAACGGTGATGGATAAAATTCACCGAGAAAATGTACGTCAGGGACGCGATAAATATAAAACTCTACGCGAAATTCGCAAAGGCAATACTAAACGCCGAGTCGATCAATTTGAAAATATGTAAATTAAGACTAACATTCTGTAAGAAAATTCCGAATGCTAATGAATAGTTTTAACACTGATTTGTTTCGTCATTATTTTTGTATTTATTCAACAAAATAGTACTTGTTTTTATGTAAAACATGATGGACACATCAGATGTAATCATACTTCGGAATTCAATTTTAAGATTATAGAAGTTACAGTTTGAGATAAGAAAAAAATGGTGTATAATTTACTTTTGATATTTCTTACACGCGTTCTAATGTTTTTGAAATACTTTTAATTACCAACTAAAAAATAAAATTAAAAAAAGTTATTTTTTCTTAAGATGTAATTTCATTTTCTATGCTCGCTATGTATTCGGTCAGATCTACCTGGTTTTAATCAATTTAAACAAATCTGTACTAGTTATACGAAAAAAACTTAATAGCATTGGTTACTATGTTGCACAGCAATCGATGAAAAGTATGTTGAAAAAAGTTCTAGAAGAGAAGTGAATGAGCTTATAAGAGTGATCAACACCTTTTTTGGATAGTAACTAGTGCTGCGCTCTACATTATAAATAATATCGAAAATAAGACTCGTTACTATTTCTACAGTCGCTGTTGATGTTTAGCATTTTATCAGAACTTTTGAATAAGCATTTATAACTATAAGATATGTATAGGTATTGTAAACCGACGCGAAAGTCTACTGTGTCACACGATATTATAATTTAGTATTGTTCAGTATAGTACTAATTTCTATCCTAGACAGGAGCTGCTACTAGGGTTCACATGTCTCATTACTGAGATCTGAAGAAAAACGTTTTACTGTAGTGAGACATACAGACCTTAGCGGCAGCTTTTGTTTAAATCAGATTGAATACCATAACAAATAATAGAATCATATTCGACGCAGTAGCCTTTCATGGCGCTCTACACTACCTGAAACATATTTTATTTAGTTCCAGTTATAGATGATGTCCAAAGGGTCTAATAGTTTACTAAATATCTACTGTAGAAACAGTAACTAGTCGTATTTTGGCTGTAATGTGTAGCATAGCACTGGTTACTATCCAAAAATCTAACCGTCCTTTTTAAGACTTTGTTTACTCTTATTATACCTCAATTTTATAATTAACCTCAATCGCTAATCTTCTAGAACTTTTTTCAACGTATTTTCCGTCAATTACTATACAGTATAGTAACCACTCTGGTGGATCCGAATTACGGTAGTTACCGCAATTTACGATAAAAATGCCGTATTTAACGGTAAACGTACGGTATTTCACAGCAAAGGTACGGGTTTTTACTTAAAATTTGCAGTAAGAGGGCGGCAATTTACCGTTTAATTGGGACAATCCTGCGGTATTTTATCGTAAAGTAAAGTATTGCACTGTAAAAACTGTAAAAATAAGAAAACATAAAGTACTTACGGTAAAAATGTCACAAATTGCAGTAAATTACCGTAATTCTGATCCGCCAGGGCAGTATTATTTTTTTTTCCCGTGTACATACTTTTTCTACAGTATTTTTCTCTTCAATATTTTCGACATAACATATTTTTTTAGACAAAAAAAAATATTTATATTAGAGCGCTTACAAAAATATAATAATACATGACCATTGCAAGTATATATCGAAAGTAAATGCGCGATATTCATAAATATATAAATACCCAACAACTTCATATACTAACAAAAAAATACTTATGTATACAAGATACAACTTTTCAATACAGCCCTGGTGGCATTTATTGGAAATATTTTTAAATCACAATAACTCATAGTTTTATAATAATTACACACTTGTGGCCTTTTATTAGATATATGATACGACATAAATATAATATTATTATATCATCAAGGTGATGGCTGCGCATTTTATTCATCGACGCATTGGTGAGTCTTTTTTTTTATGTTTCGTGGATGAATGAATGAGGAATATTAAAACGAATGAAAGAAGAAGAAAAAAAACTGAGTAAATGTGAAAAAAATTGAATACAAAAAGCGATATCAATACAATTTTTTATAATTCATTTTCTATTTAATATAAAAGTGTACGGAATGAATCGAAAATATTTTACAATTTGAATTATAAACTTCTTAAACCTGCCATTTTCGTTGATTTAAAATGATACATTGAAGAATATGAAATTAATTAATTTTAATTGATGGAATAATTTTATGTCAAATAACTATTAATAATTTTAGGTCGACAATTCTTAAGACCGAAAAAAAGGTTTTGAAATAACAATTTTTTTGTTTTGTCTCATTATGTAATTTTATTGTTGTCATCATAAAAAACAATTAATAAATCTAACTTCAAAAAAATTGTTGAGACAAGTCTGTAATTCATTTATCAAAGCCATTTATTTATTTTTACATGTACCGTTAATAATATTCAACATAAGTTAAGTTATGCAATCCCTGTGTTACGTCCTGGTTGATGTTTTCGCGCTGGCGTGGTGTGGCGGTTGATTTAAGATGGACGTAATGTAAACTTACATGTGATTATAAATAATAATTATGCATGGGTTGAACAGCCACCAGCTGGTGGTTTTAATAAACTGGTTGAATATATTATTTAATATATTTAAATCCGATTTATTCAATTGTAAAGAGATAGTTCGAGAGATACGAAAATATCCAATTGAATCAGTTTATTATAATGTTCAGATGTCCTTAACAATAACTTCAAGAGGGTAAGAAAAAAGTTGAGTTTTTGATGAGCCTGACTGCTCTCGATGATTTTATATTTCAGACTGGATTTCTCTTGATCAAGCAAAACTAGAGTGGACTTTATCAAGACGAGGCGTATGGGCATTATGCCCGCGCATCGTTCGACATAGAGAAGTAGATCGAGATAAGCAATATTCTCGAATGATCCATTCTCCACTCTCAGACTCTCTCTGTTTTTGTTATTAACAAATGAGTCACTTATCTACGGACAAAAGTTATCTTAGAACAAAATAGGTATTGGCGTAGTTGCACGTCTCGAAAGAAACTCGAGGTGTCAGCGTTTATTTGTAAATGACAAATATGGAGAGAAAAATATTTTTATCAGTATGTTTTAAATATTCTAAATAATATTATAATATTTTATATTCTATTATTTTATCTTATTATATTATATTATATCCTACAATATAGAGTGACTTATTAATTATGGAACTTGCTGAATTATCAATACCCCTAAGTTGATAGCAACTTTCTGATAAAGTTGGTGGTAAAAGTTGGCATTACATTAGTTGACGGAAAGTTGCCTTCAATTTTTTCAGAAACTTGCCTCCAGCTTGCGGCAGCTCGCTGACACCAGCTTTCTCAGAAAGCTGGTGGTAGTGGTAACCTGTAGCCAATAGTTACATTCTTATTTTTATCATTTACATTGATTCTTGCCTGGATACATTTATTTTATTAAACATAATCAGAAAGAAAAATTAAAAAAAAGTTTGCTCATGAATTATTTTCAATTCTTAAATTTTCAAACGTCGCGTATTGATAAGACTTACTCTCCCTGATTAAGAAAAATGATTCAAAACAATTTGAAATGATTTAAAACAATTTGAATTGGGTAATACATAGATTAGGGTGTCCGTTATTTACCAAATTAGATTTTTTTACTTGGCCATGATATAAATCATTTATTTGTGATCCAAAAATAATAAAAAAAAAAATAATAAAGTTTATTCTAATGCCGTTTAACCCTGCCTAAGTAATGATACATTCTCATTTTAGTACAATGAGAAAAATTTTATTACTTACTTAAAAATAAGTGCACAGCAATGACTAATACATATTTTTGTAGGAAGTTTTCCGCTCTTCAAAAAAGGTATCTTATGTTTTTTTTGTGACTCCAACTGTTTAAGAAATATTGAAGGTCAAAGTTTGATTTGTTTAAAAAAATTGGCGTTTTTGTTTGAAATTTATTAACTCTCTAACACCTAGACATAAAATTGAGCGCCATAAATTTTCTTGTAGGAAATTTATCGCTCTTTAAAAAAGGTTTCTTACACTTTTTTTTTGTAAATCCAACCATTTAAATGATATCGAAGCTCAAAGTTGATAGATTTAAAAAATAATGTTTTTCGATTAAAATTCTATAACTCTTCAGCAAACGGATATTTACTCAGGCTTTTAACAGTTTTTTGTCGGAAATTTACCGCTATCAGAGCAAAATTTTGAGTTAGTTTGTGAAACTTTTCTTTCAACTTAAAGTTTAAATATCTCTTAAACGGTTGAGTTTATCAAAGAAATCGAAATGATTCAAAACAATTTGAAATGAATTAAAACGATTTGAATCGACTAATATATAGATATACACTTAGCATGGATTAAATCCTTTTTCTTAATCAGGGTGGGTATACTTATATTATATTATATATAAATACGGTATAGCAAGAGCGTAAATACGGTATAACCACAGTATAAATACGGTATAATCCCTATAAATTTGGTATAAATTTGGTATCAACACAATATATTTACGGTATTCATATGGTTATAAAATTTCATAAACATACCGCATTTATACCGTGGGTATAATAATCTACACCTGAAAAATACTAGGGAAATACCGTAGAAACTCCGTTATGGCAAGTCCGCGAGGGTATATTTTGACCATATATGTTATTGCCATACGGGAAGAAGAGAGCAGTCAGGCTTAGAAAAAAAAGACATATAATTATCAGATATCGAAGTTATGGTTAGAGTACCTTAACAATATTACGAGAAACCTGCGACTGCCCAAATATTACTACTAAATTTTTGAAATACGCAGAAAAAAAGGATTTCTTGCCGCAAAAAATTTTTACTCTCACTAAGAAATTTTATGCATTATGGATTGAATACAATAGTATATTGTACAACTAGTGCGGTAAGTTGTCGATTGCCCATGAGAGAAAAGTTGAGCGCACGAACGAAGTGAGTGCGCTCATTTGCTCGTGTGGGTAATCGGCAATACCGCACGAATTGAACATACTTTTTTTTTATTATTAATGCGATATGAGCACAAGTTTACTTGTCGCACTCAAATTTACTTGTCGCACGCAGATAATCGTATAACGCACACAAATGTTGTGGAAACAGTTAAATGGGCAGCTATTTGGCGAACAAAAGAGCGTGCGCCAAGATAGCACTTATATCGCATGAATGATAAAAAATTTTTTTTGCGCAAAAAATAATTTCTTGCGCCAAGTAATTTTTCTAGTTCTAAATTTTCTTAGCGGTAAGTTAAAAAAAATTCTTCTTTAGTTATTTTTAAACTTTTATATCTATCCTTGGAGAAAGAAACAGGAACGAAACGGTTTTTCGCGAATATCTTTGAAACGACTGAAACAATCAATTTTTTCAATTTTATCAGCTCCAGAACTCAATATAACGCGCCAATTCCCTATCCAAAAATTCCCATAGAAACCACTTAACTGCGACAAAAACCGCATAGAAACCAATACAGTCTATAGGATTCTATGCGGTATTTGTCGCAGTTGAGTGGATTCTATGGGAATTTTTGGATAGGGTTTCCACATTGAACATCAAAATCAGTTAATTAGTTCAAAAAATATCGGCGACGAAAAGTTTAAAAAATAATTGAAATCATTTTCCCGGATAAATTATAATATTATGTACTACAATGTGGTTAAAATCATACCAACTCTTCGTCTTTACGGTTTCTTCTGATCACCACATAATGTCATACAAATCATTCTTTACTTCAAATAATATTATCAACAAAAAAATTGAAAAACACCTTTTTTACCCATTTATCAATTTTCTTGGATACTTTATAAATTAATGGTCTGATCTTGGTCGCAATTCATGAAAATCCATATTTTAATCACAGACATTGATTTCTGCCTGACTACATTGATTTTTTTAACATAATCGTGAAAATAAAAATTTTAAGAACGATTGTTTATTCAATATTTTCGATGTCTTGACTTTTCCAAGCTCAATATCAAACGTACCTATTTCTAAGTTTGAAAACACCAAAGTAATCAAAGGTATTAAGTTAAAAATAATGAAAATAAGATCCCAACCGCCTAATACACCCTCACTGTTAATTGTTAATAATCGTGATCATGATAATGTACACAGTGAAAAAATTGTAAATAATGTTGTAAATAAAGAAATTAATTATAGTGTATTTAATATTAATAATGAAAGTGATGAGAATAGTTTTAGTGGTTGTGTACACTGAGAAAAAATTTCTCTTCGGACAATTAAATTGGTTTTGTTAAATTCTGTTCAACTAAGTTTTATTACGTCAACATAATCTATTTTGTCATTTTTAACAAATGATTTAATAGACTCTATTTGGTTGACATTAATATTTCTCTCTCTAAGATAATAAAATTATTTGGTAAAGTTAAGAAAATATTTATTTAATGGACCACTAAACTATTTTATAGTGCCAACAAATTCAAATATTGAAGCAAAATATTATTATATTAACTCTAATAAATATTACTTAGACACAAAAAAATATATTCATTTAGAATAAATATATATATTTGGTCGAGGTTAATAAATATACATGTATATAATGTATATAATAAACATGTATATTTATTAACCTCGACCAAATATATATATTTATTCTAAATGAATATATTTTTTTGTGTCTAAGTAATATTTATTAGAGTTAATATAATAATATTTTGCTTCAATATTTGAATTTGTTGACACTATAAAATAGTTTAGTGGTCCATTAAATAAATATTTTCTTAACTTTACCAAATAATTTTATTATCTTAGAGAGAGAAATATTAATGTCAACCAAATAGAGTCTATTAAATCATTTGTTAAAAATGACAAAATAGATTATGTTGACGTAATAAAACTTAGTTGAACAGAATTTAACAAAACCAATTTAATTGTCCGAAGAGAAATTTTTTCTCAGTGTACACAACCACTAAAACTATTCTCATCATTTTCATTATTAATATTAAATACACTATAATTAATTTCTTCATTTACAACATTATTTACAATTTTTTCACTGTGTAAATTATCATGATCACGATTATTAGCTCACTAATATATTTCATTAAGACAAAAATTAGTTGTCAGAAGAAAATTTTTTTCTCAGTGTACAATAGGATGTATCCTATCCTCGGCTGATACTCGGATACTATCCTCGGCCGATGCTCAATTGGCAGTCTTGCGCTGATATTAACATTCGATGCCCAGCGAGTCTTGCTCCTATACATATTCCGATCATCAGCCGATGCTCGAGGGTTGAACGGCGATCATAGCCCGATGATCGACCGATCACCGTTCTTTGTATGCGATAGTGTCAGAAAGTTCTAAAATTTTGTATACTTATTAAGGGTATTAAGATACAATTACCTTTCAAATTTGAAGTCGATTGACCATCTCTAATTCGAGATATTTATAATTAAAGTTTGGATAATTAACATTGCGAGCAATGAGGAGTATACGTTTTAAGTCGCGTTCTTGATTCTAATAAAAAAACTAACAGTCAGAAATTTTTGAAAAACTAACAGAAAATTAATGAACTTGTCCTGATTTTGAAAAAAAAAAAAAGGATTCACCATCTCATTGTTGAGATATAGCAACTCAAAGTTCAACAATAAATAAAAAATATACTTGTCGATGTATTGGACAGAAAGAATCTGACAACGCTGCACGCGAGTATGCACTGACTATTTGTGTGGTAAATTTAAACAGATACTCACTACACTATACAGCAACTGGTAAAGCATATTCGACGTTGTCAAATTATAATTTAAGAAAATGTTCAACAATATTTGTGTATACGTATATATGACTAATGTGTAGGTAACCTTCTCACGGGGACAGTATCAAATAAAAGTAATGTCTCATTTTAACTACAACCCAATCTACTCTTACCACGCATATAGCTCATAACTTTTCGACAATATTGTAGCGGGACAACTACCTTAACAACATGACCACAACCATAGGATTGATTTTTGAAAAGTTTTGAACCGTACGTTTTAGAGCTTATGAACTCATTGACAATTTTGTAGAGCATAAAATTTCCTACAAAGATGTCGATGACTCAAATTTTTTTCTTAACGACAAATGAAGTTACAGGATTTTTTATAAAAAAAATAAAATTCTCGTGCTATTAGCATGGCAAAATTCCGAGAGCGAGCGCCACCTTTTAAAATTGAAACAAAAAATCGTCCTTGGGACAGGACTTTTTTTCGATATATAGAAACTTTTTTTACAATAGCCGAAAGAAAAAAAAATATCAATTTTTTTTGGATCACCCTAATATATATATAATACTAGACTACTACATAAAACTGCAGGCTCTGTATATATATTTGATTAATTCATCTATTTTATGTTAAATATCCATTTTATGACCCACTAATGCCAAGTCAACCATTTTCACCACTATTGTCCGTCTGCCTGTTGACCGATTTTAACGAAAATCATAGATATCGACAGAGCGCGCGATTGTGCAAATGATAGGCTATTTATCATGTCAATAAATCTTTCATTCTTGTTATCAGACAACTTTTTTTTGCTTACATTCAGAACAATTATTATAAAAAATGAAACAACAAAGAATCACACATTTTATTTTTATTATTGTATGAAATTAAAGTTTTTTTTTTTAAGAAAATAACTTTTTTTTTGGTAAAATATAAAAGTTTATTTCACACGTTTGATGAGTATTTTGACGAAAATTCTCAGAAAAATCAGTAATCGTCATATTATAATGAATAAAATTGCATCAAAACATTCCATCATGAATACCAATGGGAACTAAGACTGCAGTGAATACTAAAAAATTACGAGCCACTAATCTCCAATCATTGGGCACCGCATATTGCGCAAGAATAAGTGTTAACTCATGAATCTGTGAAAAAAAATGTTTATTTTAAATGTATCAAAAAATTAAGAAAAACTGAAGATTTAATATAATTCAGATACCTCATGACTAGCACATATAAAAATGAAAGAAGTAATGAGTAAATTAAGAACTGGAAATCTTGGAAGGAGCACAAGAACTCCATGAGTGTCAGCAGCAAGCCAAACATGCCCTTGTCCGACGAGAGTTTCTAAACTTATTTTCCCAAGTCCTGCTAAAAGTACAGAATACCTTCCTCTTAGAGCGAGTGAAGAATTCCTTAAAATAATGTATCCAATTATCTTAAACAATAAAAAACTTTTTTGTATAAAATTTGATTAATCATTATTAGAAATTTGATAATCTAGTCATGTTACCGGTATAAATACGATGTAAGAATGAATTTCTTCGCATTCAGAAACAGATACACATAATAACGTAAACGCTGTATAAGCTGCAAGTGACAAAAGCGCTATAAAAGGAGTTAGAACATTGCCGGGAATGTGATCAATCCTTTGAAGAGCTAAAAGTCCTCCTCCAAAAGCTATCCCAAAAGCCACACTGTATCTATCAACTCTCCAATGAGACCACCACTCCCGGATATCATCATCAGTCGTTACGAAAAGAGCTTTCCAAGGTCTTGTAACAAAAACTTTTTCAAAAAAAACCTTAAAAACAATATTGTTTCAGAATAAATAATCACAAAACAGTGATTTTTAAGCAAAATTTCATTATCACCCTGGGAAAAAATTATTAAGATCTAAACAGATCAGTTATCCTTGATTAAAAACTCCGATTGAATCCGATTAAAAAATTCCAATCGGATTCAATCGGGAATTTCTGATTGTCTTTAAATCGGAAATTTCAATCAGAAAAATGATCCATAAAAAATTATTATATTTTGATTAAATCTGATTAAAATATTTCAGTCGAATTGAATCCGATTCAATAGTTAAATAATAAAAAAAAAACTATTATTTTTCGATTGAATTCGATCGATCAGTTAGTCAGAAAACTTTCAAGTGCATTTCGGTCGACTGATTAAATCCGATAGAGTTTCAATCGGAGTTATTAATCAGGGATATCACCGGAGATCTAATTGTTTTGAAATTCAGACCTACCCATGTAACAATTTTCATCACAAGTCGCTGGTCAAGGCACTGATCACGAGAATATTTTGATAGATACTACATGGACTTGCCCAAAATGACGTACACAAGACAATTTTGTGAAAGTATCTTGTGAAAGACCACTAAGTGTCAACATCTTGAAATACTTATGCATCTGTCATAAGATATTAATGTCGCAAGATTCTAAGACAAGATTGTTGTAGGACTTGCACATAATATTGTACAACAGAACATTAATAATATCTTGCTCAAGATATGTTATTCAAGTTACTTACGCGTATTTTGAGTGAGTCTTGCACCAGAAAGTACTTGCATACTCCAACGCATATTTGGCGCCAGATCTGCATTAGTATCTGCAAATAATTTCTGGTGCAAGTGATGCCCAAGTAACTGTACCAACACACTTTGAGCAAAATATCTTCAATGTTCATGTACAATTCTTTCCGTATAACACAATGTTTTTACAAGTTTTGTATAAGATTTACAATTTAAAACTTTGTACACTAGGACCTCGTTATAAGACTATTAGTTTCTCTCTCAAAATATCGCGATACCTGGTTTACAAAAAAGAAAGCAAATAATCTTATAAGGTCCGACTGTACCAGAGTCTGCAGCAAGATCCATAGTCTGGTTCACAAGTGCCTTATTGTCAAAAATTTGACCCAGACCGGGAAAATGATGTTTTTGGTCTTATTCGATTCAAAGGCGTACTACAGCAGTTAGATAGGGTTTTTGTGTCAAAAGGGCGTATAAAAAAAATCAATTTTTTTAATTACAAAATATGAAAATAATGCTATATCACTGAAGCAATAACAGAATGAATATGAAGGGTGAAAAATTGAAATGTCGAAAGGGGCAAAGTGGGAGAACGAAATTCAGTACTGAAAAACTTGACGAAAAATTTTTTACTCTCAGAATTTTTATAAAATAGTAAAAATTTTTTTTCAGTTTTCTTTGAACCCATTTGGAGTTTTTGAAAATCACCAATTTTATTTTTATACTCTTTCTAAAGCAATTTTGTGCGATTCAAATTAAGATAAAATTAACTCTTTTGAATGCTTCTAAAATGATAAAATTCAAGACGTTTAAAAGATTTGAAAAATGATTGTGATGATAAAATATATGGGGCATTCCACGCCAAATCGGACGGTTTCAAAAATTGTTTTTTCCGATTTTTTCAATTTTTTGGTATTTTTTAGTACCTCTCAAAAGAGGCTTCGTGGTAAATTTTGAGATTTTTTTGATCAATGGTTCAAAAAATATCGAATTTTCAAAAAAAACCGGTCTTTTTATGGTTTTTTGATCATAACTTTCGTATAAATAGTCGAAATTCAATGGTTTTTTTTTTCAAAATTTTCGTTTTTAGATGCCCTGTGGAAAAGGTCTTATAAAATCTCATAAAAAAAATTGGCTATGAGAAAACGATCAGTATTTGTCCGCGAAAAATCTCAAAAATTCTTATACAATTATTTTCTCATAGATGGTGCATCAAAAAAAATTTTTTTTTTAAATTCTCATTTAAATGATCAGAATCTATAAGAAACAGAAGCTGTAATTTTGTGATTATAAGTATTTATAAGTTTTCGAAAAATGTAAAGTTTACAATTGCATAGATTTTGAAAATGAATAAGATTGTATGAGACGATTTCTGAAGTGATTATATAAGATTTGATACTGATTAATCAATGTGAGTACAGTAATTTTCCATATAGTAACGAAAAAATTTATGAAATTAATTAAGTTACAGTTTCTTTAGTATTGATTAAAGTTTATATGCTAAATTATTGAATTTTTTAGCATGAATTCAAAAAGTTTTTATTATTTATACTCAAGAATATTTTTATGAGTATTTGCGCGGAAAATCCTCAGCAATCTATTCCCGAAAAATCTATGAAATTGAGTCAGTTTATTTATTCATCAAAAATTACTCAAGTAAACATTAATATTAATCATTAAAGTCATGATGTATTATAGGATATACTATAGTACAATCCAAAAAGGTACTTGGCGCTCTGTCAAATGAGAGAGTAGTACTCGAACAAAATCGTATTGAAATTTGGAATATAACACTTCTGAAATAAATGTCTTAACAGGGACACTACAAATCGTAGGCGCGATCTCGTGGCGAGCATCGAACTACTCCCGCTGCTGCTGCCTAGCACCGGTGACTTCCCCCTTCTCCATATCTCCGAACAGTTAAAATATTCAAAGTACAAGAAAAAGTGATTATATTAGTATTTTTGGTGTAAATTCTTATAAAAAAAAATAAAGTTAAGCAATTATTTTTGAATGAATCTGATAAAATTAATATTTTATGTGAATGGAAATTATTTATAAAATCTCATAAGTACTCCATGATATTTTATAAGTAATAGCCTTCTAACTAAAACTTACAAAAACTCATAAATCACATAGCTTTTAAATTAAAATTAAATCTTTTAAGTTTTTACAAGTTAATTCGATTATAGATTTTCTTACTAATTCTCATAAAATTTTTATGAGAAAAAGGTTTGCATTTGTCCATGTGATTCCTGATTCAGTCTCATAAAATTTCTAAGAAATACTTGTTAAATATTTTCTCATAAAATATGATAAATATTTTATGATATTCAATAAGATATTATCTCCTAGGATAACTTTTATTAAAACTTATAAATTCTAAAAATTTCGTATAAAAAAATAATCTTATTGAGATTTTGTAAGTATTATAACATCGGAATTCGCTTGATCAATTCTTATTGAAGATACATTAGAATAAACTGTAACAATGTTATAGAAGTGAAAGTACTTATTCAATCTTATAATCGTTGGCGGAATTCGAGTCACAAAATCTCATAAATTGAAAAATCTTACTCATTCTTTTAAAAATCTAGTACGGAAATCATGATAGGAAAACATTAAAAGCTTTGACTCATAGGTTCTCATAAGAATTCATATGAGAATTTTTTTAAATCTTATAGACTCTTATAAAAAATATTCAATATCTTATCAGAATTTATGAGAGCTTTTCCACAGGGTGGCCTTTACAGTAAAAAATACAAATCAAATATTCGAAGTGTTTTTAATCGAGATTTTTTAATTTTAAGTTTTCAATCGTGTTTTTAAAACTGTGTGTATCCTTCGATTTTCATGAAAATTTTTCTTATCTCTTAAACTTTTATACATTCTGCAACTTTTAAGCCCGGTCCGGTAGTGGGCCTTTTATAATTACTATTTTTTTTCGATTTTTGAAAATTGAAAAAATTTTTTTTTCGCTATAAATTATTATCAGTATCGATTTTTGACAGTGCACACTTGTTTTTCTTACATATTATAAATTAATTTCGATATTTTTTTGTTCTGAGTAGGGATTTGAAAGCAGTAAGTAAAAGTTAATGCTATCTATGAGCAGTTGTAATAAATGTTTTTATTTATTGGGAAGCAACTATTTCCGTGCAAAAGAAATATTAGATTTGCTATATAATACAGCTAAGACCATTACAGGAACTCAAAAATTTCATATAATTATTCGAAAAAGCGACGGAGCTATATTAACGAAGGAGTACTCTAGTTCATACAACAATCGTTAATGTAAAATTTTTAAAAGAACACGGAAATAATCAAAAACGTTTGTAATACAGTTTCCTCGCTTTCGTTTTTTTTTTTTAAATAGCTCCAAGTTTTAAAATAAATTCTAGCTTTATAGTTTAGAAATAATCAGAATTTTTATGTAAGCTTTTAACAGGTCAAAATTAACTAAGTAACAAAAGCATAGTTAATTAAAAAAAAAAATGTTGGAAAATCCAAAAGTGCACACCTCAATACCTCATTTTATTATTAATCATTACTTTTATTTCATCTTTTTCATTAAAATTTTTTTTTTAATATCCCGCCTTTTCGTCTAAAATGTCGCTCTTTTTAGGTAGATTTTTTTAAAAATCTAACTATTGTATCTATCCTCATAGTCGATTTTCCGAGAAATTTTGTCATGACCTATCATAATTAGTTGAGTAGAATTCAAAAATACCATTCGTTAAAAAATTTATATATATGTATATATATATATATATGGGATAAAACCGACTTTTGAGGACACGATTGCGTCTACAATTCTCATCCGATCTTAATGAAATTTTCTAAACTTATTCTATGTGTAATTACCACGGTTAAGTTCGAAGATGGGCTAAATCGGTCGATTAGTTTAGAAGTTATGGCTGTTTGAAATTTTAATGATTTTTCGAAAAATTCAGTTTTTAATCACTGTTAAAGTTTATATAAGTTTAAAACTAACATTCATAGATGATTTCCGAAAAACGTATACTTCAGATATATTTGAAAGCTAGTCTAATAATCTTTACTTTGTGACCTTAAGCTTTATGTTCTGACCAATTCTTCCAATAATTTTATAGCCTTGAAAATTTTAATAAAATCAATAAATGTTGAAAATATGGTTTTCATTTCATATAACTTATGCATTCCCCTTTATAATAGAATTTTGTCACTTGTATTTTATTATGAACAAAATAACCTGTAAAGAGCATAGCCGGATTTATATGGGAATTCTGTCCCCATGGCTTTTTTGACTCCTACTTAGGGGGTCAATTTGGTGTCGAATAAAAATTAATTCATCTCAATTTTTAGCTCTCTAGCTCTAACGGTATTTGAGAATTTAAAAAAAACCTGTTGTTTCGAAATTATTTTTATTCTTATAGTAAAATTTGGAATTAATCAATGATGATTTTTTTCCTAATTCTTACGAGTCCAAAACATGAAAAAATCATATGATCATGATTCTCAAACGGAAAGCCGATTTTTAATGGAGAAAAGAAAATCATAATCTTTTTTTTAGCCTTTTTGAAATATGTCACTCACCAAAATTCGTCAGAAAATGTCTTTTATACTCCTCTATACTCAGGAATTTTTTTAAATTTTTTGAAGTGATGGAACAATTAAAAAAAAAATTAAAAACTCATTTTTTTCTTAAAATCGTGCGTTTTAACAAGCTTATATTTTTTTTTTAGTACAAATAAATACGTATAAATTTTTTTTTTACCAAAAATGTGTCTTTGCAGAAGATGAAAATAAAGAATCAGTAGCCTGAAGTAATTAGGAGGGTTATTAATGACTCAAAAGACACTTAAAGGTTTCAAAAAATTTTGATAAACATAGTTTTTGCGTGATCGTTGTTTCGTAAAATGATTGAAAATTTTTGATAAGTAATGTAATTGTGAATTTTAAATAGAAAAAAAATTTTCTACGTATTTCCCGACTAGAAATTTTTAGTTGAGACCTATTGGGCCCTTATTGGGCAGTCCCAGCTGGGCCCCAATAGGGAAATCTCCAAGAGATCTCACTAGAGAACCCCTATTAAAAAAAATATTAAAATGCGAAAAAAAAAAAAGATAATTTTAATTAAATCCGAAATATAATCTAATATACTAGGAACATTACTTAGAAGAAGTGTACATGATTTATATCGATGAAAAAATTCCGGTAACTGCTGGGCTCGAAATTGCATCCTTCCGTTTCAAAGTCTTTGATGCTATCCACTGCACTGACCCACGTATGTAGACGTGCGTGTGTAAATAGTATATTTATTATGATACCAAAGAATAACAGATGAAGAAACAAAAAATGATATTCGGAGTGTATAGAAAAATAAAAAAGTTACCGTTAAAAACAAAAAATTTTATTTTATCCCAAAATGGGATACTTCCTAAAAAAGGTAAAAAAAAATTTTTTTTTATTTTAACGTCGAGTTTTTCCACTTAGGTTCCACTCAGAACCCAATTGGGAAAAATGACAATAATTGTTTTATTTCCACGTTGGGAGTTCCCACTTAGGTCCCACACAGAACCCAATTGGGAAAAATGACAATAATTGTTTTATATCCACGTTGGGATTTCCCACTTAGGTCCCACACAGAGCCCAATCGGGAAAAATGACAATAATTTTTTTGTTTTCACGTTAGGATTTCCTACTTAGGCCCCATTTAGGATCGAGTTGGGAAATACTGACCATAAATTATTTTATTTTTGTTTGGGATTTTCCGATTAGATTCCGTTTGGGCCCTTATAAGAATTTCTCTGTTGGGAATGCCCCATTGGGACCCAATGAGGCCCAGATTCATACACTGGGCGATCCCAAAGTAATTTATAGTCGTGTTATTTGTACTAAAAAAAAAAATATAAGTTTGTTAAAACGCAAGATTTTAAGAAAAAAATGAGTTTTTAATTTTTTTTTAATTGTTCCACCACCTCAAAAAAATTCCTGAGTATAGAGGAGTATATAAAACATTTTCTGACGAATTTTGATGAGTGACATATTTCAAAAAGGCTAAAAAAATTTTTTAAAAAATCTACCTAAAATGGCAGCTAAATTTTTCATAAATTGCGAGTTTTTAGTTTTTATTAATTACAATTAAACTAAAAAAGGTTGGACAGTGATTAACAAAAGGGTTCTCGTAGTCACCAAACTAACACTAATAAAAAAAAAAAATTAAGTCCGTCAGCCATTTTATTCGGGACTTATTGTGATCACAAAAAATCAGTTAATTAATTAACATCACGGCTCCCCTCAACTAAATTATTTATTTTAAAAACGACATATTAAGGCATCAACTTGATGTTGTATTATAATCATTCCTTAATAAATTCTCTATTTAATGATAAAGTTTCAACCTATTTTAATACACTTCATAAAGTGTACTTAGAGATGATTGAAAGTGAGTGAGGTACCCGAAAGAAATCGAGTACCAATAAAGCACTAGTGCTAGTGAGTGAGAGCTCTCAGCGCTTTCGAACTTGAAGTGTACAATTGGGATAAAAATGTTTTGTCGATAGATTATTGTTTATTCATGTGTTTACATAGTACCAAAATTTTTTCATTCCTTAATACTTATATCTAACCGTTTAAAATTGTTTTTTTCTTCATGCTTCTGAGTCGGTCGACACGTGTCTAAAGTCCACTAATCGTTTTTAGCCTTATGCTTATCTCTAAATTAAAATTAGAAATAATGTCGGTGCAGTTTGAATAGGCAGACTTTTATTAAGAAACTTTCCTGCTTTTTGAGGATCTTATTTCAAATTTTGGATATCTCAAATCGTTTTTTAAATATTTGCAAAAAATCAAACCATTCTTTTTTTTTACTTAATTGTTTATAACTTTTACAATCTTTGCCGGCCCCAATTTTCCAGCTTAATATTTTTTTTTCGAATCGAATAAGACCATAATCATAATTTTCGGGGGTTTGGGTCAGGTGTTTGACAAAAAGGCATTTGTGAACTAAACTACAACTGTTATATAGACTAAAAAAAATAGTGTACTTGTGACGAGGCTTAGACAAGATTGCTACAAGATTGTTATATGGGTATGCCTATCATTATAAACGGATCGTAATCTTCGTAAATTTATTTGAATTGATTATGATTTTCTGAAATCTTTTTTTTTTCTTTATTTACGTTAATGTCTTAAGAATTAAACAATTGCACCGGTTTGAAATTTTGAATTATTTGAATATAAAAATATCTTATTGAAATTAAGTAGATTTCATCTTTTTTATTGCCAAAATTCAATTCAAAGTAGATTGACTGTATCAGTTTTCTGAATAACAATTTTTTTTCAGGGCACCTTACAAATTAAATATTCGTATTTACCTCGGACATATAGAGGATAGTTATCACTGAAACAAGTCCTAGAAGCTTCAATGATAAATAAAATAATGCACGCGAACCATATTCAGCCAAACTTCCTGAGTAAACTCTGGGTGGTAACCAAGCTAAAATGTACACAATTAAAAACCAAAAAGATACAAGTGGTACAAAATGATAAAACTGGTAAGGCTGATTCATTAAAAGACAGAGTAGAACGGTAAGTAAGTTTAAACGGAAAAGAACCTGAAATCAATACTTGGGTTGTTACATAAAATATTTTAATCTTTAATCGCAATAATTTATTTGAAAGCTGATGTAATAAATTGTAGATACTTACTCTTGCAAAACGTACGAGTGAAACATCCCCTGTCTGCCAAAAATAGCAAAAATGTCCATATCCAGAAAGAAATAAGTACGCAGAATTAATTAATCTTAAGTGCATGTATATAGGTAAAACATTTTTTGCTCCTGTAACGTGATATATTAAAACGACTGACTGCATTAAGCCTCGCCACTCATCTGTTTGCTCTCTATTAAGAGCTCGGGGGCCTCTTTCACAGTCTTCAGTAAAAAAAAGACCTAGAGCCAAAATATATCCCAGTGGCAACCAAAAACTAAACTCACTATAATATTTATTTTCTTTCATAAAAAAATTTGTTCTGAAATAAAAATGAAGATAGCTTTATGTTCATAATCAATAACTGAATTTCTCATCGATAAGAAACAATCATACCGATCACATAAGTAAAAATATGCTAAAATACATGAAAATATTGCCAAAGACGTAATCAACGTATAAACATTTTGTTGGGGTGTTTCATTTTGTGCAGCTTCCGATGCATTCGAATCGACTGTTCTCCCAACTTCTTCAGAGGCAACTCTTGAATAAAACGCATCAGCTTCTTTATAACAAACTTTTTTATAAAACCATAAGCTTGCTCCAATTACAATCCAAAACATCAGAGTCAAAAGAGTAACAAGTTGTAATGTTGTTGTAACCTCAAGATTACTGCAGCAAGTTCCGTCATCAAAATTCATGTAATCATTGCAATAGGTATTTAACAAAATTTGCATTTTGTGCCGTAGAGATAGTGGGCTCGATAAATATCCATCAGGACTTTGTTCTAAGACTCCTTGCCCTATCAATTTACTACTTTCCCATAAATGAGCTTTACTGTTCATCAATACCTAAAATATTTAGTTGTAAAAGATCTAGAACTATTCTGTTAAAACAGTAAAGTTAATAAATACTTCAACCGCTGCTTTGTTACATATATTTATCTGTTTGTTATCAATACTAGCAAGATAAGCTGGTAAATTTTCATTGACTATGGGATCCTGCACCATCCAGAGAAACTGCGTACCTTTTTTTGCCAATACCTCAGCTGGTCGAACGAGTTTAATAAGCCCAGAACTATAATTTGTATACAAATTAGTATCACTTGCATTGCTTGTAAGAATATCAAAAGCTCCACAACCGGCAATTATCATTGATGGAGCATCTCCATTCTGAAATCATAAAGTATGCGGTAAGTTAATAATTGTCAATATTACAAATACAGTACTGTCTTTTTATAAGAGACAGGAAACAATACATTTTGATTACTCGGGAAAAATGATTTTTTTTTATCATATATAATATATATAGTCACCTACGTGTTATCAGATAAAAAAACTGCCCAGATCTAATTATACATAATTATTAGGGTGTTTCAAAAAAAAAACAAAAAAAATTTTTTTTTTACGGTACCCAAAAATTGAAAGTATAACTAAAAATAAAAATTTTGGTACCAATCTGGGCTCTTAGAGCTCGAAAACAGCGGGAAGTTCCGGGGCTGGCCCGCAGGGCCAACCGATGCCCAGATTTTTTTAAATCAGGGTATATTCGCACACCCCTAGTTAGGATATTATATTTATTATGTTTTTATAAGTCTTCTATGAATATCGAAAAGGGCCTATCTCTACAAAAAAATATAGAAAAGAGTAATCCGTAGTAATATTTGAAAAGAACACCATGACCATAAAGTTTTGCTTAACTACGTCCAAAACTTTTAGAATTAATCAGTTTTAGATTTTTTTAAAAATTCTAATTCATACAGACGTGCCCTTCTCGAAATTTTAGAGGCATCTAATTCCTGAAAAAGCTCAATTTGATTTGAAAAAAATATTCCATGAGGTCGTCTTGAGATTAGTGATTAAAGCGATAGAAATTACATAAAACTTTCAAGTAACACATGCTTGAGCAAGATTCTGGTGCCAGTGCTTTGAGGAAGACCCCTAGTCACTAGTGTCTCTTTCTACGTATGGGTCTTGTGCAAGATCATGTAGCAAGAAATCGTCATCAAGACTTTTGCATGACTTGCTCAAGGCATTGTACACAAGAATATTGAAGATATCTTAGATACGGTGCAGTTAAAAAGTTTCTGGCGCGTTTCTTGCTCAAGTAACTTATGGCAGGTACTCACGCATGGATTGCTCAAGTTCTGCTGAAGGATCAAGGTTAATTTTGGCCTTGAGCAGATCTTGAGCAAGCCATGCGCAACTATTTTCAACTACAGTCTTCCTCCAGAATTGATTTATAATCTGGCACGAATTTATTGTGTAAGGCTTGCTTTAGACTTGATATTGAAATCTGGCCACAAGTATCTGCAGCAAGACACATAGGTAGGAAAAGACACTAACGCCTATCGAATTTAAGACCAGACTTGCTCAATCCATGAACAAGATTGTTTCGTGGGCTTAGATTGATAGTGTCTTTGAATCGAGACATGTTAAAAAAAATTTGAATATTACTATATTTGGTATGCCGAACTTACGGAAAATCGTTAATATAGTTTTTTTTTAAGTAATGAAATTGTCATTTTTTATCATACACTGAGAAAACAATTTTCTTCTGACAACTAAATTTTAATTATGACAACAAAATGATTTGATTGCCCACTGCCAATCATATATTTGGTTGCTTTAACTAAATATTTTATAATCCATCAACAAAACAATTTATTAGAAACTATAAAATATTTAGTAAAGATAATTACACATTAAGTAGCATTCATAAAATCAAATTGATTACCTGTAGAGCTTATAAAGTAGTCATAACGAAATATATTAGTGGCCTTAGAGAATGAGTTATTAATAATAATTAAATATTATTTTAAAATGACAGAATATTTATTTAAAAATTAAATAAATGCATATTTAGAAAAATAATTTATTTCCTTGACCCGCACTTTTTTTTTGTACTATTTATGTTGTTTGTACTATTAATATATTAAATCATTTGTTAGAAATGACAAAATAGATTATGTTGACGTAATAAAATTTAGGTGTCCCAATTAAATATTAGTTTAACAGCATTTAACGAAACTGATTTAATTGTTCGAAGAGAAATTTTTTCTCAGTGTAGTCTTTTTATATTTATAATTTAAGTTTACCATCCAGTTTTGAAAATCATTGATCATTGATGTATTCAACCATGGCCGCCATAGAAATTGAACTTCTAGCTTTAATTTAGCATCTTTGAAATTTAAATTTGTTGCCTGAAGTACATCTGTGGAATCTAATCCTTTTCCATCAACTGTAAACTGTGAAATAAAAGATTTGCATAGCTGCCGAATACGTGCATCTCCGATAAATACAAAATGATTTTTGTGGCGCATAAACGCTAAATATCGAAAACACCTTCTGCTGTCTCTGTAATATGAATAAATAATTAAAATAATGTATTTTTTTTTTTTTTTATTAAAATATCGATAAGTCAAATGATTTACGTTTGCGTATAGTGATGCATCATGCAACCGTAAGGTTGCCATTCTTTGTCTCCTTTATATCGACCTTCCTTTAATAACCATTTACAGGAATCACTACCTGTGATATGGAACGAAATTCTAACAATATGATTTAATAAATATCGTAATCAATCAATATATTATTTTACCATAAATTAGATGTATCATCCCATGGTAGAAAATGAAACAAATAACTAAAAAAGCAGCAAGTTTTTTCGCGCTTGCTACAGTTACTAAACTAATAAAATGCTCAGCTGCAGTCATCAAGGATTTATTTCAATTTTGTCAAAGATAAATTTTTGCATTTTGAAAAATCTTTTGCTTCGGTCCACTAATACTAATTTTTACAGTAAGTGAACGCACTAAGTAATATAAGTATATAAATGTATGTACATACGTAAATACAATCGGGGACTTTAATTTGACTCGGTTTCTAAGTTTCGAGATTTATTGCCAACCTTAAATTTTGCGGTTGCTAAACTCTCTAAAATTTGAAAACTTTTAATTTTACTGTATGAAAAATAAGCTAAACGTAAAAAATGATATCATAAAACTATGAGAAACGTAAATAATGTTTAAAGTAAATTAAATTTATAATAAAATATGATAAAAAAAAGACAGCTAACTGTAAATAAAAAAAATCTAAAAATAAATTAATTTTTTAAATCAGCAATTTAAAAAAAAAGCATTAACAAAATGTCGCTAGTCATAAAATTGCCGGATTAAAAAAAAAAAATTATTAAAAATATTCTAAGTTCAAAAGTAAATAAACGAAAAGTTTGAGCATCTAAAATAACGTCGAGTTAATATTTAGGTTATTCAAAATTAAGATCTTTAAAATTTTTACGGTATGAAAACATGATGTTGATTGTATGGTGTGTGGGACAAATGTCACGCTGGACGAATGTCGCAGTTATCACATGTAGCGTTGGTAATATCGTCACGATGTCTAGATGTTGTTTTTGCCAGAGTAATACGTTGTCCAGCATGTCCGTTCGGGCTATCTCATGGCACCCTACAAGTGTTACTGTCAGACAATGACGTTAAGTTGATTGAAAGTTTCGGCAGATATACGACTCAGCCATAAGCGACCCTACCAAAAATAAAACTCTACCCAATTAAAGTCAGCCGCATCATACCTACCTAGAAAATTCCCGTTCCAATAAAAAAAATCTACCATCTTAAAATCTCTACCAATGAAAATATCTACCATGATATAATCACTACCAGAAAAAAACACCACCAAGTTGCATTTATGAATAAAACTCTACCGTTGGAAATCTCTACCTTCAACTTTAGAATGTATATTTTACAGACAATAAATTTATTTCTAATCAATTGGGAATTATTTGGGAAGATTTAGGAATATGACTCTATTATTTAGGACTAATGAGCAATTAGCATTTGGGATTTTTAAACTAAAACAATTCATAACTTTCTTCCCAAATAGTTTACTATTAGCTAACGAAAAAGTCGTGTTAATTATATTTTCTAACATGCGCACTAAACGCTCAAACAATATTAAATAATTACCCATTAATTAATTAGTGCTGAATAATAAAATTATATTTTTGAATCTTCCCAAATGATTCCCAATTAATTAAAAATAAATTTATTGTCTGTAAAATATACATTCTAAAGTTTATGGTAGGGATTTCAAACGGTTAGGGAAAATGTCCATCGGACAGGTTCCAATTGGAAATGTAACCGATAGGATATCCCAATAACCCAGATCCCTATTACTTGAATTACCAATTACTAATAATCCCGATGACCCAAATTTCCAATCACCAGTAATTTCAATTACCAATACCACCAATTACCCAAATTTTCAATAATCCAAAATTTCGATAGCTTAATTTTTCGTTAACCAGAAATATTGATGACAAGACATTCCAATTGGACAGGTTTCGTAAGCCTAAAGTCATTTCCTTTGTTATAGAACATCGCTCAAAATGGATTTCTTTGTTATATAACAAAGAAATCGACTTTGAGCTTACGAAACCTGTCCAATTGGGATGTCTTGTCATCAATATTTCTGGTTAACGAAAAATTAAGCTATCGAAATTTTGGATTATTGAAAATTTGGGTAATTGGTGGTATTGGTAATTGAAATTACTGGTGATTGGAAATTTGGGTCATCGGGATTATTAGTAATTGGTAATTCAAGTAATAGGGATCTGGGTTATTGGGATATGTCCTATCGGTTACTTTTCCATTTGAAACCTGTCCGATAGACGTCTTCCCAACGGTTAGAGTTGATTCATAAATGCAATTTGGTAGTGTTTTTTTTTGGTAGCAATTATATCATGGTAGATATTTTCATTGGTAGAGATTTTGTGATGGTAGATTTTTTTATTGGAGCGGGAATTTCCTAGGTAGGTATGATCCGGCTGACTCTAATTGGGTAGAGTTTTATTTTTGGTAGGGTCACTTATGGCTGATTCGTATACCTGCCAAAGTTTCACTTCAAATTGACTAGCTACTGCCGTATTCGAAGCCAACTTAAGGGTGGGCAGTACTAACCGAATTTTACTTTTCTAATTACGTTTTGAATAATTACGTCACTCGAATGATGAAAACTTTTCGAAAAAGTTTGTCTTATACATTTTTTCGGAAGCTATAAAAATTTCTGTAATACTAATTGATTAATAAATTAAAAGAAAAGTAAAATTCAAAAATTCGTTTAGTACGGCCCAGCCTTAAGGCTTGGCCGTACCTAACGAAATATCGAATTTAAGAATTCTAATTACTTTTTGAATATTTATGGGACTCGGATGATGAAAATCTTCCGAGGAAGTTCTTTTTCTGCTTTTAGTGGGAAACTAACAAAATCGCTATTATGATAATTATTTAACAAATAATTAGAATTCTTGAATTCGAGATTTCGTTAGGAGCGGCCCAGCCTTAAAGGAAAGTATTATCCAGCCAAGCTTGCCAGAAACTTTCTCGTTAAGTTAGCCGAAAATGTTTCACTGCAGAACTTGCAGAGTAAGGTGTGGCTATCAGGGACACATCAATTAAACACTGAGCCCCGTCTTTCATGATGTGGACTAATGAGCAGCGTTCAGGACTACCAAGAGGAGCCATGTTTAAGCTTAGCAGACGCCCAGGATTTTTTCATTATCTTACGTCATTAAATCTTGTTTCTAAATTTGTAATGGGTTCGCGGGGTAATAATCAAATCAAAAATTCGATGTTTAATTTTTTTTTTTTAACTCCTCGCTAAGAAAATCGAAGATTTTCAAAAATTTTGGGAAGTTATTGTTTTCACCCCGATTTGCGAAAAAACGAAATTCCAATAGATGTCGACGTTTTGAGGTTCTAGAAAGCTATTCTGACTAAATTCAAGATGATGTCCGAGTGTATGTATGTATGTATGTACGTATGTAAATATCTATAACTTTTGAACGGATGAACCGATTTTGATCGTCAAGGTATCATTCGACGCGGTTTGTCAATATCTCAAAGCTGAAAAAAAATTGAGCTTAATCGGTAGCGTACGTTCGGAGATATTCCAAAAATAAAATTTTTTCAAAAATGTTTTTTTTGAATAACTTTTAATACGCTCGATGGATTGACTCCAAAATCTAATCAGCTCTAAAACTTTATAAGCCGCGTCAAATGCCACCTCAGCCATCAAAATTGGTTCATTCGTTCAAGAGAAACCGTGAACGAAAGAATTAAAAGAAAATTTTTTTTTTAGTTTTTTTGAAATTTCTCAAAAACGACTCGATAAATCAATTTTAAAATTTGATTAGCTCTATACTACAACTCAATAAAACGCGTCGATCGCCACCTCAACCGTTGCAATCGGTGAATTCGTTCGAGGGATATTGTTGGAGAAAAAATGGTAAAAAACGTTATTTTTCAAAAACAAAGGCACTCAATAGTATTTTCGAGCTCGAAGAGACAAGTTTCTCGGAAAGTTGCTAACAACTTATGGAAATGCCAAATTTTGCGGCCAACTTGGTGACAGGTTGCGGCCAACTTAGTTATCAGGGAAACGGATATCATTGCTTTCGCATAAGCGCCACACTCTAAATATAATTGCATAGCAAATTCTGCAGTGAAACATTCACGGCTAATTTAACGACAAGTTTCTGGCAAGCCTCGGCTGGATAATACTTGCATGCAAGTTGATGCAAATTTACTGCCGTCATCAGAATGTAATTTGACAGAAGAACTTGCCGTCAATTTGAAGTGAAACTTTCAATCAACTTAACGTCATTGTCTGATAGTAACACTTGTAGTCAAATGGAATTCAAGTTTACAGACAATTTACTGTCAACGAATTAAAATGATAATACACTTTAAAAGTTGACTAGAAAAAAGTTGTCGTCAATTTTCAGGCAAATTTTTATATCAATATATTGTTAATTTGACTTGAAAAATTGTGCAGTATTCTTTTACCGTCAAATTGTAGACATTTTTAAGTATCAATTTGCTTATCCTCTGAAATGGTAAGAATGAACAGTACCAACTTTTTTTTTTCTAGTAAAAATTTACCTCTAAAATGAGCAAAAATTAACCACAAATTTTTCTTTTTAACTTTTGCTGTCAAATTGTCAGCAAATTTCAGGCAATTTCAAGCTAAAGTGGCTATTAGGGGTAAGTTAACTTTAAGCTACAGTCGTATTCTGAAGCCAACGTAAGGCTTGGCCGCACCTAACGAAATCCTGAATTTAATAATTCTAATTATTTATTAAATAATTATCATAACAGCAAATTTCTTAGCTTCCGACTAAAAGCCGAAGACGAACTTCCTCGGAAGATTTTCATTATCCGAGTCCCATAAATATTCAAAAAGTAATTAGAATTCTTGAATTCGGGTTTTCATTAGGTACGGCCGAGCCTTAAAGGAAAGTGCTGGAGAGCAGGCAGTTACCTTTTAATTCGGGCAGTAAATTTACATCAAATTGAATAGCAAGTTGCATACAAATTGTCGTCAAAAACGGAAAAGTCCGAAGTTGACGGACGTTTGACGAAAATTCAAGGAAACTTTAATAAAGTAAACCTGCTAAAGCAACTTGTTATTAGGGTATGTGCTAGAATATGTTTTTTAGTGATAAATTCAAAGTTTTTTTGTAAGATGACAGCAGTTAGTGAAGGTATCGTCATAATATTTCATCGGTCACGAAACCGTTTTGTGACGGTCAAAAGTGAGAAATATCACTTGTCACCTGACGCGCGTGTACATCTCTACATTCTCTACATTGGGGAAAATATGAAAAAATGTATAGTCCGATTAACTAGAGATTGAGATTCAGTTATCTCCGTTTCTGTGCTAATTACTTGAACCCTACATATTAGCGGCTCTCTTAAGTTGGCGGGGGAAAATTAATTTTCCATAATTTTCTCTTGCTAATTTAACTGTTTGTAACTGTTCGCCAAAAATTAACTTTTGTTCGCTTTTAGTTTTTTTTTTTAAAATAAAAAAAATTTTGACTCTTAAGTTAGCGCCAACTTTAGATTTTTCGACATTTTTTTTTTTTTTTTTATAGTTTAAAACTATTTAATAACTGTTCGATCGAAAATAACAACTGTTCGGCCTTACTTTTGTTATAATTTAATGATAAACTTTTTTTTTATAAGGGCTAATTAGATTTTATTGCGCATGCGCAGTACCAATGCGCGAACACTTCTGATAAATTACGCGGCCTATTTGAATCTGATTCAAAATAATATTAATAACCCAAGTGGCTAAATGTTAACTTTTTTATGTCAAAATAGTTAACAAAAAAAATTTCACCGTTTATTTTGCGATGTAAAAAGGCAGATTTTTTCCAACAAATATCACCATTAATGTCCAGCAAAAAGTTAACTTTTTTATATTTCACAAAGATATAAACAATTTAATTGTCCGTCCAATATCCGCCAATGTCCGATATAATTTATTATTTGTCCGATAATTGTTTATTTTTAAAAAATTAAAAATTTTTTAAAAATAAAATTTTTTTAGAAATAAAATTTTCGTTCTTAAGTTGGCACCAACTCTTGCTAATCGATTAGTTTTTTTTAAATTTGATAGATTAATTTTTTTTATTAATTGTTCGATTAATAATATCATTTCTCCGATTGTTTTTCTATTTTAAATTAATTTTTTAGTGAAATTAATTTTTTAATTGGCAATTACCATTGCGCATGCGCAAAAGTAAAACAGCTTTCAGAGAGCCGCCATATTTGTTTATAACCATTAATTTAACAGTGGTTGCACTCCAATATCAGAATAGTTATACATGTTTAGATGAATATAATTTTATTATTTATTTATCAACAACTAGAAGCAAAAAGTAAAAGTTAAATTGTATCGAATTAAAATACCTTTTCAAGTAAGCTAAAGGTGTCAAACTGGATTTAAACAAGTTATTGATCATATGTTTGATAAATTTTCATTTTATTTATATGTCAACAATATGGTTTATTTTGAAGATGAACAGAAGAACAAGAACATAAACACAGAATAATAAAAAATTAATTTTGAATTTTTTGAAAATAGTAATGAAATTTTTTATGAGGCCAATTGAATTTTGAGTGTGGACGGAATGAGGAAAATTGTAATTTAAATAAAATTAAGATTTTTTCAGAATTAATAATTAGATGTTTGAAAATTGAGGATAATTAAATTTAAAGTGTGAAAAAAATAGAAAAAAATTAATTGTAATTAAAATTTAATTGAAAATTTTTCAAAAATTAGATTTAATTATTGTATCAGATCTGTGGCCAATTGAATCTACAGTGTGGAGAGAATAGAGAAAAATTAATTGTAATTATAATTTGATTTAGAATTTTTCGTCATTAATAATTAATTTTTCTACAGGGCCTGAAGTCAATTAAATCTAGTGTGTAGAGAGAATAGAAAAAAATGAGTTGTAATTAACATTTAATTTCAATTGTATCGGAACTAATAATTAATTATTGTATGCATACAATAATTAATTATTAATGCCGACAAATTTGAAATAAAATTATAATTACATTTAATTTATTTCTATTTTTTCCGTACTTTAAATTTAATTGGCCTCGGGCCTGATACAATAATTAATTATTTTCAAAGAATTCTAAATTAAATTTTTCTTATTCTAATACAAAAATTCATCTATCAAATTAAAAAAAAAACAATCGATTAGCAAGAATTACTGCCTACTTACAAACAAAAATTTGTTTAATTTTTTAAAAATAAACAATTATCGGACAAATAAAAAATTATATCGGACATTGACGGTATTGGACGGACAATTGAATTGTTCATAACAAAATTTAAAAAATTAAATTTTAAGTGTCAAGTCTAGGAAGGTGATTAACTAGTGCAAACAGCCGTTGACCGTGTATTATTAACATTAAAAACTCCAAAAAAATATGTGCCACTATCTTAGGTATTGTTCACTGAAAAAAACAATTATTTATTATTCGTTTCAAATCTTACACTATAAATTATCTAACATTGTTACAGGCTTATTACCGTTTCTGTTTAATTTTTTCAATTAATATATTATATTATAATTCAGCTAAATTAATTATTGTTTTATTAACTGAAAAAAAATTAATTAGAACTGTACAATTGTTGAATTTACTAATTTAAAACATTAAAAATATCAATTTAATCATTGCAAGTATCAACTTAAGGGTATTAAAATATATTAAGCGTAAAAAAATTTTTAATACGCTCAGTAATAAATAAATAAGTAGCCAAATAAATTTAATGACATAACAGTGATGATAATGTGATAGAATTCGTATTTTTAACGATTTCTATCAAAAAAATCCATGTGGGATTGCATGGAAACCCATATAGTAAAGTATGGATTTATGTAAGAATCCATGGGAATTAATATAAGAGCATTTGGATTTATATAAGAATCTATGTAGGAAACCATCGGTTTCTTTATTCCCATATGGGCAATCTACATAGAAAACTGTGGGCACCTAGATTCTCATAGAAGAACTTGACATGGGAATTTGAATAAATGGATTTGGTTGTGGGAAATTCATATAGAAATCTAGGTTTCTATATAATTAATTTCTATAAAATCTGGGGTATCTGGATTTCTATATCTATCGTCTATTGATACGCGAATATGAATAAAAGAACAGATTAATATTCTATTGGCAGGATATTTTTTAACAAAAAATTGATTAATTGATACTCTTTATATCAGTATTTGTAATATGTTATTGATTTATTTATTTACTTAAAAAGTATTAAATCTTCATAGAAATTAAAAATAATTTTATTAAAACACTAAATTAGGAATTGTATAAAGGTATGGTACTTTAGGAAAGTTTATGAAAACATCTACGCTTTTTATAGCATTTGTATCAATAACGTGACGCTTTTTTGTTAATTTTACGAGCTACTAGTAAGTGAAAAAGTAATTAATATCTTATTTAACTCTCCCTTCAATTCTTGCAGAAAATCCATCACGGTTTGTAGTGTGATATTTCAGTCGTTCGTAAATATCCAGAGACATATGTATACACAAGTGTTTTTGACATGCTTGACCGAATTTAAACCTAAAAAAAAAAATTATTACTCATTCATTAATATTATACAGTTGTATATTTACTAAATAAGTAGCCATATAAAAATTATGACTTAAAATTTTTTATATTTTTAACACTTATTGGAAAAAACAAATTGACCCAATTAAAAATTTTAATCATCGATTAAATAACCTAAGTAATTGATTCAACACTTAAAATAAGTTGACATAGAAATAAGAATATTGACATAATTAAATCAAAATTGTGTACACGTTTTAATGCAAGAAAAAAATTATTTTTACTATAAAACAATTTATAACCTCAATTTGCCATAATACATAGGTACATGAAAACAGAACATTTCAAATATTCAACAATTATATTTTTAAATGGCAATCAAAAAAATAACAATTATATGCTATTGTTAGTATTAGGAAAAAGGATAGTAAAATAATTCAACTATAATAAATAAATAAATACAATTGCTTTTTAAAAAATTAAATTACTTTTTTTACGTTTGACCTGAGTACCTTCAGAGTAACTTCTGTAAAATCAATACTGTTATATTTAGGATTAATTCAACTATAACTTTTAATATTATTAATAGAGAACTGGTCGATTTCTTAATTATAATTAGTAATATCAACAATTTAATTTAGCCTATATATTAAATAAAAATAATTTATGAATCACGATTCAGTTATCATTATCACTACATAGATTTATTAATTTCTTCATTTTCATAAGATTCCCATAAAATTATTTTTTTAAGAAGGATCGAAAGCACCATTTTTTTAGGGACATTTCCCGTAAAAGTTATCGATTGATCTCGTAACATATTAATCATAACTAATTAATAATTAGCATTGAGTGTGTGAAATAATAATTATCATCAGAACAACTTGATAATTATATGGTTAACAAAATACTTGATAACACTAATATTGACAGATGTTTTGAGACAAATTAAGTATTTAAATGATAAATTTTTTTTCATTGTTATCAACAACGTATTTTTTATCGTCTTTGTCAATGCTGTTTATAAAAATTTACAAAATAGTATTTTAATTTACAGTGACATGTAAATTTACGTACGTATTTATGGATCCTATACGGACTATCCTACTCTACAAATACAGCAATATATTTTTCCTTGTGATATTCTTTCCTCAAGTTTTTCATTTGTAATAATATACATTTGTATAATTAAGTAGAAAATATAAGAGTTTAAAAATTTCACTATAGAAGCTCCACTTCACGAAGATATTTTTCCAGTTTTTAATTTTTCAATAAAAATTTTAATCATTAAAAAGCTTTAATTAAATTTCTATTAAGGGTATTTATTCTCATGCGTAGAAACATAAAAATGTCATTGTTAAATTATTTTAAAGTTATCGAGTGAATAATATACAAAAATTACTGCTACATTATTTTATAAAATTATAACTAATTTTAGCAAATTGGATCACTTGGGCCTGTTATTAAATTTAAATGAAAAATTTTTATCTATCACCCATTGTAAACTATGAATTTTTTTTTAGAAAAAACAAAATTTTTATTAATAAAATCAAATATTAAATATCGTAAATATTTGAATTTTGTATTATCTAATTCTTACCATAAAAAACAAAAAATACCAATAATTCAAGATAAATACTCTGTGTAATTTTAGTTTTTCTATTATAAACCTGAAAGTTGAAACCTTAATTTAAATATTTTTCGATGCAAAGCACAAAGTAATTTTATAAATTGTAATAAATAAAGATTTAAACATTCTTTGTATTTATTTTCACTCAAATTCTTTATTAGTCGGTTAATATTTTAATCTATTATCTGTATTTCAGTCATGTACTAAGAAATTAAACCTTCAGATACCTTCTGTAATGATGAAATATTGGACATTTCTGTACAATTGAAGAAAAATTAAACTATTGCTTACTAAATTATTGTTTATTAATTATTATTGCAATTATTTATGAATCGCTATACATTAAAGCCATTCTCAGGCAGTGCTCCTCCCCTCCCCCCATTATTCAAAAATTTTCAATTACTTCCAATTGTAATGACTGCATTAAAATTTTGATAATTAATTTAAAAAATAGTTAAAGCATTAATTGAAAAAAAGGCAACGCAATTACAATTTCGCCAAAACATAGATTTTTAAAAAAATTATTTAAAAAAAAATATCAATTAGGAGTTAACCGGAATTTGTTAAACAAATTTCAGTAAAATCTTCATGTCAATTTTATAATTTGAATTTTCAAATTTTATAGACTAAAATTTACTTATCAAATTTTGTTAAACTCTTAATTGATAACAACTGTGAGTAACTTTTTTTAAATTCTATATTTCGGCGAAATTATAACTGCGTTGTCCTTGTTGAATTAATACTTTAATTTTTTTTAAATTAATTAATAAAATTTTAATACTATTGGGACAGTTCAAAAGGTGGGGGGAGGGGGCATTGTCTGAGAATGTCCTTAATCGCTTGTTCACAACAAACTATTTCCTAAATCGTTAACTACAACAAAAAATAATCATAACGTGCGCACTAAATCAAAAAAATTTTTGTATCATCTTATATTTCGTCAACAGTATTTTTCATTAGTTTCTTCACTGTAATTTTTCATCGCGATTGACCAGAGCTTTGCTGTCATTAGAAATATTATTATCAGGTCCAATGATTTCTTCTCCTCTACTTTTGGATATACTGGCAAATGATAAATCTTCTTATTTATAAATGCAAATATAAATTTGCGATTCCAAAAAACTTTTCTCATGTGACATAAAAAGTTAGGTGATTCTGTAAATAATGCCAAAGGAATTATTTATTATTTAATAATACGTATAAATTCTTAAGGTAAATTTCATACGCTGAATACGAAAGTGCTGATAAAAATTCTCGATGGATTTAGATTTTAAACAAAAATCTACGAAAGTAACAATTTATAACACTGATAGCAGTTGCTATTTAGATTGAAATATATCATTTTTCTGTGAAAAAACATAATTAAAAATTTTGTGACCGTATTAAAAGCTTGAGCTTGAGTATATATGTTGAAATTGAAATCTGATTCATTTGTTTAAGAACCTAGATGTACTTGAAAAAGTATTAGACATTGAAGAAACACTCTTGATACTACAACTATTTAAAAAATCACTTACAAAAGTTCAATAGATTAATTTGAGCAGTTTTAAGTAAATTTAAATCAATAGCATCCGATTTGAAAGTTTCTTTGAGGACTAAATATTTTTATTTTTATTGGAATTTTTTCGTATAGATAAATATTATTTCCTTTTTTTATTATCTTTTTTTTGTGACCAATTATTGATTACTAGCATGTGAATACTCTAGTATTTTAATGTTTAATTATTCAATCACTTCTGCATCACTCATTTTTCGACTAAGTATTGAAAATTACAGCGCGAATTAAAATACTTATAATTTTTTGTAACAATTGCACCTTTTTTTTTATAGATAAAGGTTCAAACCTTATTTTTGAATAAAACTATCTTTGCATTCGTATTCAGAATATAATTCAGATTATTGAGTCTAAATGGTATGTTAATACATTATGATTATCATAACTTTAACCTAATTACAATACCCAGCAAACTAAAACTTTGAGGCGGTTTTATGATCATGCACATCCAATACAAAGTAACTCTACAATAATTTTTTACAGATAATTTTATTATTTATAAAATTACATTAATTTTTATAATTATTATTTACATTACCTGTAAGTATCAGTTCTACTAGATGAATCTGGATAATGAGTAACATCACAGACAATAATCATAAGTTTTCTTTGAATCCGAAACTCATCTATGCTGGTAAACATGATCGTGATTCGGAAATAATCCCTGTAAATTAATCGAATATGTAATTTGAATGATGTCAATAAATTAAACAAATTAATTTAAAGTATAAATCACGAGATGATCCTGAAGTTAGCAGACAATTGCAAAAAAAATAAAATAAATATACGCACATGTAGAAAATTTTAAAAACTACTGGTGAAATTTTTTCAAATATTTTTTTTTATGGTTTATCGTCTAAAAAAAGATCCAAAAATTATTAGACATCTACTAACTTCAGTATCATATCACAAGTTATATATGGAGTGTGAGTGTAGCAGACATCAGACAAATTTTAAATTATAAATAAGTAGAGAAAATAATATAATAAATGATATTTATAAAAAATTCACTTATCAATTTTTAAATTTTTTAAATGCACATTTTTTTTAAAATTTTATTTTATCAATCATTTACTCTGTTTATTAATAATTTTAAATTTGTCTGATGTCTGCTACATTCACACTCATATTATTTTTCACTAAATACTAATATGATAATCTTTGGCGTACAATGATTTCCAGCTGTCTGGCCGTTGGATCCCATACTTTCACACTTGTCGTTGAAATGCATTTACGAAAAGTATTTTTCATCACTAACATCAGAAAATGTATCTAACACTATACATGCCACGAGTATTCGGTTCTTCTTTGCGCTAGACTATTGTATCTTGTTCTACTATAAATGGATCTACCTTATTTTTGATTTTCTACTTTTAAATAAATAATTACAGATATGTAATAAGTAAGAATTATAAAGAAGAAAAAATTATATACAGCAAATAACTAAATTAATAACATTAGTATTTTTTTAATTATTAACAAAAAACTTTTAAAAAAACATCTTCAATTGCTGAAAGTGAATAGATTATTTTTATTTCGTTGGAATAACTAGAAAAAGGAATCACAATCAATAGACAATTAACTTTATTTTTAAACCTATTTATTTATGAAAAATAATAAAAAAAACTTACTTAGTTTTTGCATAGTTAGAATTTCGCGAGAACTTAATTCTTATTTTTTTGTGATATTTCCAAGTTTTCATCTTTTGAATCAACAAAAAAATCAATGAACTGTGGAAGCTGTTCATTCTGCAATCATCTTGATAACCTTGAATACTAAAATTTATAAATTACAACTCATTTCACATAATGAAAATAATTAATTTACTCTCTAAACATGAATTGGTGAAAATAAATTAATATTCACTAATTCCAAGTGCGAACTGAACCACTAATTTCAAAAAGTGGTTCGATTGGCACTCAGAATTAGTGAATATTCACTTATTTCACTTATTTATGTTTAGAGAGTACTTCTTTGTAAGTATGTAAAAATTTGAACTGACTGATCCTCTGGTGCTGGCGAAAACTTTATTCAAATATTTATCAAATTTTGGCCAATCTGTATGATCATGGACTTTACTATCTCGGAGTTCAAGGTGGAGTAACCTCATACAGTTGGGCATCTTTTCACGATAGATCAGCCTTAAACACGTACTTCTAAAATTGACTGGATTAGTAAAGTAATATAAGCCTCTTAGATCTGTAAAAAACTGTATTTCATGTATATGTTAACAGGCTTAATACTTACGAATTAATTGAAAAAAACCTTCCTCGCATGTGTACGTAATACTAAGATGTTTTATCAATATAAATGTAGTAAATAGCTCCGAAAAAAAATTAGGGTTACAATAATTTCGTGCTATTATTATCGTTAAAAAGTTTTAAAAGAGATAGTTCATCTCTTGATAAATGGTAAACAGATTAAGCTCCCATATTAATTATAAAATTAATTGATTAACACAAATTGGAGCATTCACCAAACAGTTTAATAAAATAAAATAACTTGTAATAATGATGCGTGTGCTTACATCACCTGTTACGCCACTAGGTGATACTGTAGTTATTATCTTTTAAAATGCAGCGGGAAATGTTTTAATCAGTTTAAAATACTGAATTATCAATATAAAAAGGAACGAGAAATAGGTTACTTGCATAAATTTGTAATTAAAACATCGAGTAAATTATTTTTTTTATTCACAAAATGCAAGTATTAAAGGTTTCTGTAGTTTAATAGGCATTTAAAACTAGAAGCGGTGGCTATTCATACGTTATAAAGTCTTTTTAAATCACGCAGCGTGGATTTTAACAACATTTTTTTTAAGTATGAATAAAATTTTCCAAAAATATAACATTCTAATGAATCCAAATTTATTTCACTTGAATAAATAATTTTTTTTCCTCGTTCGAGATTTTATTCTTACAATTTTCTCAATCTAGAAGTACAATCCGATTGAAAAAATTATAGTTGCTTACAAAATTATTGCGCATATTATTATTATTATTATTATTATTATTATTATTATTATTATTATTATTATTATTATTATTATTATTATTATTATTATTTTGGATCAGATTCAAATAGGCCGCGTAATTTATCAGAAGTGTCCGCGCATTGGTACTGCGCATGCGCAATAAAATCTAATTAGCCTTAATAAAAAAAAAGTTTATCATTAAATTATAACAAAAGTAAGGCCAAACAGTTGTTATTTTCGATCGAACAGTTATTAAATAGTTTTAAACTATAAAAAAAAAAAAAAAAAAATGTCGAAAAATCTAAAGTTGGCGCTAACTTAAGAGTCAAAATTTTTTTTATTTTAAAAAAAAAACTAAAAGCGAACAAAAGTTAATTTTTGGCGAACAGTTACAAACAGTTAAATTAGCAAGAGAAAATTATGGAAAATTAATTTTCCCCCACCAACTTAAGACAGCCCATATTAGCTTATCGAAACAAGAATCCCGATTTCTTGGATCTCTTGCTGATTGGAATATAATGTTGAATTAAAAACCTTACTATGCGATTGAAATCTAAAGTTCTGAGAAACAATGCGCCTGGAATTGGTGTTTTGAATGTCGATACTACAAATGTTTTCTTAAGAAATTGAGATTCCAAGTTCTTAAAAATATGAAGATAAACGAAAAAAATATGATGTTATTCGCAACGTCTGCCACACCAGTAGATAAGGAAGGGTGGTTAAGTAAACGAGGAGAACTTAATAAAGGTTATCAAAAGAGATGGTTTGTTTTAAAAGGGAATATACTATTTTATTTTGATCGTCGAGGTGACAAAGAACCTGTAGGAATGATTGTTCTTGAAGGATGTACAGTTGAATTATCTGAAGATGAAGATCAATATAGTTTTAGAATTATATTTCATGGGCCGAACAATCGTAGTTATATCCTTGGATCTGATTCACAAGTAAGTTCTATCTTGAATGTTTTTTTGTTTATGATTCTAAACATCATTTCGGTAAGCAACATCTCCGTAGAGAATCGAGTTCAAAAGAATTTTTTTTATATTCAATCAATAAATATATGTGGAGAGATTCCGCTGTTATTCGAGCACGAGTGTGAATGTAGCAGACATCAGACAAATATAAAATTATAAATAAATAGGGTAAATAATTAAAATAATAATGTTTATAAAAAATGCACTTATTAATTTCCAAAATTTTTAAATGCGCGAGTTTCAAAATTTTATTTTATCTATTATATACTCGATTTATAAATAATTTTAAATTTGCCTGATGTCTGCTACATTCACACTCATTATTCGAGCCGCAATGACAGTTGTCAATCGAAACTCCGGAATAGGAGACATTATTCATAAGTTGGTGCAAATTTAATTGAAGGTCTATGATGTCAGCCACGAACATTTCCAAAAATAAAGAAGTCATCACCTCAGGGGTTGGTGAAAAAAAAATTATAAACACCCCGAAAAAAAGTTTTTCTGCAAATCTTTCACGAACAAATAGAAATTTCTCGAGAAAAGAAATTCATATTAAAAGTATAAGAAACGTTTTTTGTATCTGAAAAATATACCACCTGATACACCGAGAAGAAAAGATTCGTATTTTTCTATGTTCACATAAGCATTCTTCTAATGTTGGCTTGTGATATTTCACTATGTTAATAAAGGAAATATTCTTGTTTCATAGTAAAAATCCCTTTGTGTACATAGAAATTATTCTAAAGTTGACATAATGACTATTCCTACGTCAACATAGGAATAATTCCTATTTTAATATAGGAATTTTAACCATGTTAACATAGAAATTATATCTATGTACGAAAAAGTTTAGAAATAATAATTTTATTTATTTTTTTATTTTATTTACTTTAAGTCGCTATATAACTATAGTACTCTCGGCGAAAAAGTCATCCTATAACGGATAGTGGGCAGAGGTCGGAAAAAATAAAAATTGCATTTTTCATTTTTAATTATTCATGATTACTTTATTTTATTCTATTACGACTGTGAATTTCTGGTTTATTATCAATTATTTCAAATCAAAATTTGGATTTTCAAAAAAATCAATAATAAGTTACATATGAATTAGTAATTTTTGAAAAAATAAGTACTTCTCAATAATGGAAATTGCAATTTTCTAAAAAATCAGTAGTTGACATGAAATATAATAACGATTTAAAAAAAAATCAGTAATAAGCTAGAAATGGATTAGTAATTTTCGAAAAAATGAATAATTTTCAATAATGGAACGTGCAATTTTTTATAAAATCAGTAATAAGTTCGAAATACATTAGTAGTTTCCGAAAAAATGAGTATTTTTAAATAATTAAAATTGCCATTTTAAAAAAGATCAGTAATTGTTATGAAATATGATATCGATTTTTCTAAAAATCAGTAATTAGTTCAATTTGCATTAATGATTTTTGAAAAAAATAAATATTTTTGAAAAATGGAAATTATGATTTAAAAAAAAACCATTAATTGACATAGAAGATAATAGCAATTCTTTAAAAAATCAGTAATAAATTCAAAATTATTAACTTAATAACTTTCCAAAAAGTAAGTTTTTTTCGAAAATTAACATTCTCTCTAAAACAATCAAAAATTGATAGTTTAAAATAAAAAGAGAATTTTCTCGAGAATACGTGTAACTTTTTATAAGTAAAATTCCATTTTCTTTAAAAGGTCAATTTTTGCTTCGTAATATACAAATGCGGAAAGCAAAAATCTACAGAAATGATCAAGATAGAGAGTTAAATGAGTCTTATATCAATTCAGAGTGTTAATATTAGAAATATTTGTTAAATTTTTTGTTAATACTATTATGTAAACTGACGAACCAATTGCGCTGAGCCACATTCATGATTGCTTAAAAATAAAGAGTACATTGATTAAGCTATTGAAGAATAATTGATAAAGAAATTAGAAACCCGTGATATCAGTATTGACTCTATAATTATAAAAACATTTTATTATTAGACATATACATATATAATATACACATTTATATATTGTAAACATTAAGGTGTATCATTTTAGGGCAACTTTTTTTTTCAATGCACCACCAGCTTCTATACTCGCAGGCAGGTAAAATAAGAATTAGAGTTCTTAATATTAATTTTAACAGGTGTCTCATAGCGATTATCTATTTCCTATTCAAATAACATGGGAAAAAAATTTAAGTTTGGAATTTTATACCTCAGTGATGGCTCATTGTACAGATAAGCTCAGGATATAATTTCGTAGGGAATTAAACGCTCTATAAAAAAACTCTTATCATTTTTTGATAAATTCATCTGTTCAAAAGTTATTGCCAATAACTTATTGGAGCTTGAAGTCAAATTTATAGTAAATTTCGAGATCTTTTTACTTTTCCGGCGAAGCTATCAGACTTATCACAAAATGTTATAGGATTTTTTTTGTAAACAATTTTATTTTCTACAAATTATCTCCAATAAAGTTTTTTCTAATTCCACATAATTTTCTAGTTATTTCCATTTTAATGTCAAGCTTTTGAAATCGATCGGAACACTTTCTTTTTTAAGAGCTTGACATTAAAATGGAAATAACTAGAAAATTATGCGGAATTAGAAAAAAAACTTTATCTGAAATAATTTGTAGAAAATAAAATTGTCTACAAAAAAAATCCTATAACATTTTGTGATAAGTCTGATAGCTTCGCTGGAAAAGTAAAAATATCTCGAAATATACTATAAATTTGACTTCAAGCTCCATAAACATTTGAACAGATGAATTTATCAATAAGTGATAAGTAGGGCCAGGAAGTTTGCCTTACAAAATTTCTTTTTAGTAAAATAATATTATTGATCAAGCCTAGGCTTGATCAAAAAAATTTGGACGCATTTACTCTCAAATCAGCCATTTCATAATTTTAAAAATTCTATGATTTTTTAAAAAATAATCTAAATGACTTCGTTTTTTTCGCTATTATCTTCGATTTTGAATGTAGTTTAAAAAAAATGAACTTAAAATTTATTTGCGGCTGTCTTAATTTTTTTCTCATTTTAAAAAAAAAAAATTTTAATTTTTTCGATGATTGACACTTCATTTTTTTTTTATTTTTTACTCTGTTTTAATTTTTCGATTTTCTTAATATTCTCAAAAATGTTCAGTGTCATTAGGAGAAATAAGTCAAAATTGAACAAAATTGTTTTTCTATAAGTGAGAAAAATAATAAAAAACGAAAAAATGCAAATGAAAATTTTACAGAATTTATAGAAAAAGTCACAGTTCGATATGAAAAGAAAAAAAAAATAATCGAAAACGTCAATCATCGAGAAATTTTCCATTTTTTCTGAAAATAAAAAAAAATCGTTGAATATGGATCAGTTAATTTTTTTTTTAATTTTTCTGTACAGAGTACATTTAACAACAAAAATTAAAAAAAAAAAAAAAAAAAAACAAAACGTCCCGATAAGTCTATTTTCGCTAAAGTTATGGAATTTTGAAAATAAAAGAAAAACTTCTTTCAAAAATTCGTAACTTTTTTTTTTTTTTTGATCGGGTAAGAAAATTTAAAAAAATTATGAAAAACGCCTTTAGTGAGATAGAAAATAAAATAAATTATTCGCAAAATCAGAAGGGGTCGGTTTCAAAAGTGATCAATTTAGCGTGGAATGCCTCAAAAACATAATTGTGCTTTAATTGTCCGTGGTCCTGACTCTAATGATAAAATCATAATTATTATTTACAATTCTTAGTAAGTAAATTTGAAAAATGTACAATAAGAGTATATTTGAAGTTGCAATTGCGTGTTTTGTTTTCGTTCTTCGAACTTTTGCAGAATTCGAACTTTTTGAAATAAAAAATTTATGTATGACTTGAAGTTAACAATTGCGTCGTTGCCAAACTTAATATTTATTCTTTTTTACTTTTTTTTTAAATTCCAGTTCTCACATATGATTGGTCAATTAAAATGTTGAATAACTCAAAAACTACTCAAAATTTCCAAAGTGGCAAAGGAACTTTATGCTGAGAATTACCTCCTCTATCTAAATTTTCTCGCTGTGAAAGTAATTCTGGATCACCCTGTATAGCTGGCACAGCCAAATGGACATAATCCTATGAAAATGACATAGAATAAGGTGCTTTTTATGTACTTCACGATGTCACCAATTTTGATTTTTGGGCTCAATTTTTTTTTTTTAAGTTATGCCAGCTAGATATCAAGCTGTAACAGCCATTCGCGTTTTGCTGTACATTGATGTAAAAATAGACAATGTGCCTAGACTAAAATTATGTGCTGTTTATGTGCTCCACGTATGAGTAGATAAAACAATTATCCCACCCTAATTTTTTTATTTAATGATAATTGTGTTAACTAAAATAAATTCAACATAGCCGTACTGATCTAATCATTACGTGTATTGAAAAAGACTAATGTCATCGCTCTAAAATTATGGGCTTTTTATGTGCTTTCAAAGTATGTAAGTCATAATCAAACGATTTATATAATTTACTACTTGAAACGAAAAATTTAGAATGTGAAAATCTTATTTTATGTGTATATGAGCACGTGGAAGGGTTACTTTGGAAAATCGGGCCAAAACCATGAAACCCCTTTTTTTTCTTTTATAAAATTTCCTATTCTCCTAGACATAAGTTGAAAAAAGATTCATTACATTAAACAGTTTTTCTGACCAAAATAACTCCTCTATAATTTTCAAGTATTATGATAATTACTACACTAAGAGAAATAATTTAGACTCACAAGAAAATATTACTTGATTGAAGTAACTATGTTAATGCACTGAGAGAAAAAAATGGTTTTCTGAACTATAAAAGACATAGTTTAATGAGACCTCCACTATTAACTGCAGTTTCGTTAACTGATATGATATTAGTTAACCGTAACAGAAAAGTATAGTTACGGTTACTATTTAGTAGTAAATTTAACAGTTTATCATTCATCATGTCCAGAAGAAAATTGTTATGACATTCATACTTCTATAGTTAGCAACCTTAATCCGATATAATTATCATTACAAAGTAAATATAGTTACCACTCTTAAGAATTTATGGTTTTAGCTACTACATTAGTTTAGCGCCGTCAAATATTTCAACAGTGATAAATTCAAAAAATTAATTTTTTTTTTTTTTTTAATTGTCAATTCAAGTGAAGTATAAAGGTGATTACTTTTATACTGTATTAACATATTAATATCATCATACCTACATGCTCGCTCTTTTCTCTGAGAATCGGATTTTCGCCACTACCCTACGGAGGATTCGAACCTAACATTTAATTCACTAAACGCGCGAGAGACCGACCATAAGGGGTTACATGGGTTTCGTGGGTTCAAAAAATCGATTTTTTTTTTTTTTGGCTCATTAATTTCTACAACATCTCAAGAATATTGTCCTAAATTTTCAAGTCGATTTTTAAACCAGTCTACATTCGATTTTTATATTAATAAAATACATGAGTGTATTGAGACAGTTACTCAGACTCTATTCTCATCTGCTGCTGAAGAAGAAAAACTATTTACAAATATTGAAAACGATTTACAAGATACGACAGGTATGAGTGTTTCCGGTGACGGTACCTGCAAGAATATTGCAGCATTGGTCGCTGCTTGTATCTTCAATGAAGGAACATCAGCTTTATTATTGATTATGCACGGTATGGATTTAAAATTAGGCCGAAACTCCCACGAATATGCCCGAATTTCGGATAGAAACCGTGTGTGCGCAGCCGAAAAAAAATCTGCGAGCGAGATTCGCGAAGCCAGAATCCGTCATCGACAGGAGCAAAAGGATGCCCTGGACATTGCAACTGCTGCAGGATCTTTACTTTATGGCCCAGGAATCGACGATTCACTGTAAGTTACAAAAAACATTTTTTTTTTCCACTTTTATTGTTACTCAAAACTTTAAACGCGTTTTTCTCGGAACCGTGTTTTCAAAGTCGGTTGTCAAATGTTCTCGGAAACTACTCGACCGATCGTGATGAAATTTTACACAGGTGTTCGAGATACAATTTACTCGTGCTTTGACGAAGGATTTTTTTTTTTTCAATTACAACTATTTAAAAAAAAACAAAATGTCAAGCAAATTTGACCAAAATTTTCATTTTTTTGGAAAAATGTCTGCCAAAATTCCAATTTTTACTTTTTTTTTCCTTCCTTCGTTCAAGCAGGAGTTTATGGTCTTAACTAAAACACTTATCTTTGTTTTTTCATTTTAGATGATTTTGTCAGGAGTTATGCTGACAACGCGGACGCACCTTTTTTCCGAGGGGTCACCGGAAATGACGTCACAATGGAGGAGTTTTAATTTTTTTTTTTTTGAAAATTTCAGAAATTATTCTTTAAATATGTATTTATAAGACAGAAAAAAGTTTGAATTAAATAAATAATTTTTTACATAGAAAAAAAAATATTTAAAATAGGCCTTTTTTTACCCGACGAAACCCATGTAACCCCATAAATCACTACGCTACGGAACCAGTTAAAAGAATTGCAGTTCGACTGTGCATCTAACGCTTTATTCCCATATTGAATTTTTACATCCTATTAGTTTGAAAATATTTTAAAAATATTTCCAAACGGGATTATTTTTAAAGTATTAGTCTAGTCGAGAAGTGAGTTTTCTGCGAAAAATCGTTGATATTCTCCTAAAAATATGGCGATTGGTGCATTGGATTCAGAATTTAATTCTGAGAAATGGGTATTCTTTATTTTATCCGCCATTCAAAATTACATTTGTTATAAACAAAAAACGAAGAGACATAAAGGGAGTCTCGGTTTTGTAGCTATAACTTCCAAAATATTAAAGATATCTGGAATTCAAAAAAAGATCCTAAAAGAGGAGAAAATTTTAGTACAATAAGTCTCGACTCCTCGAGTTGTAGCTCCATTATTTATAATTTTAATTTAACGTTGAAAGTTGGGCTCCGCGCGGCCGTTTCGGTGCCTACGCGTCGCCACCAAGCAAAGTATGCAACACAAAATCATTTTTTTATAACATTTAATATTAATTTAAAAATCTGAATAAATTATAGTGTCATCTAGACACTTGAAGGAATATAGGCCCGCAAAATAAAATTTTTTAGCTTGATTTTTGTTTAAGTTATTCAATTGTTAATTAACAAATTTTTCGGAGACTTGAGTTTTGATAAAATCTCTTATAAAAGTTTAATAAATGTTTTTATAAATTTTTTTTCTTTTGGCAGCTCTTGTTATATAAATAATAAACAAGATTCCGTTGTAATAGTTTATAAAAGATTTTTCATTTGTTTATAATGATTTTTCAAAGTTATCAAAATTTGAAATATCCGGCTAATGTGATGAAAAAAATTTTTTTTTCTAAATCTTTAATTTTGGTTTTTTGTCTTCATATATTGCCTTTAGTAGCTTGGCTAAAAAATTTTTAACATTGTTTAAAAATTTGTTATAAACAAATAGACAAATTGAATATTCAGAAAAATTTTTTTTTGTCAATTTGTTGTCTTAGTAAAATAATGATTTAAAATAAAAACTTTTTTCTTAAAAAAATTTTTAAATTGTTTTTTTCATTTATCCACCATTTAAATTATTTATTAAGAAATCATTTTATTTTAATCATCATTTACAATTCTAAATATAATTAGGAAATAATTTTTTTTCTTATTTAAATTTTCATTGTTTATTTTATGAACAATTTGTTATAAACAAATTTCCATTTTCATTATAATTTTTTTCCGTAGCTTTAAAAAATTACAAATACAGCCATCTGCATTAAAGTTGTAAAAAAAATTTTTCTCTATTTTTAATTGAGTTTCAAAATACTTTACCCCATCAAAGTTAAAGCGGTCAACTATTTTATCAACTTATAAATTGTTATAACTTCTAAACTATTGATGATACGGTCTTTGACATTCAGAACGATCTATTAGACAATTTATTGATTTATATAATAAATTTTTTATATGCTCGATATCTATTATGGTTCAATTTTTATAAGCATTTGTTTATAAAAAAATGCATTACTTGAATTTTAAAAAAGTTATATCTTTTAAACTATTGAAGTTACGGCTTTTATGATTCGAGACAATTTTATAGAGTAATTATTGGACTACTCAAAAATAATTTTTTTATATTTTTAATTTCATTTGTTTATCATTTTTTTTTATTTATTTAAATTAAGGGTACCCTTAACCGTGTAATAATTTATGAAATTATGCAAAACTTTATGAAATTTTACAAAAATGAAGTTTTGGCCTTTCACGAAATTTCACAAAATTTTATGAAATTTAACAAAAGTATATGAAATGTTGCAAAATTTTATGAAATTTCATAAAATTATCTCATGGTTTCTGATAAAATTTCATAAGTTTTTTTCAAATTTTATAAATTTTTACAAAATTTTGTAAAACTTCGTAAAATTTCACAAAAATATATAAAATTTCATACCAATAACTTCTTGGGATCTCAATAACAATTTTAAAAACTTTATAAATTTTCATAAAATTATATAGAATTTTAAAAAATTATACATAATTGCATAAAATTTTATGAAACTTTATAAAATTTCACAGAATTTCACCAAATTTCATTAGTATAATTTCATAAAATTTGTTAAAATTTTACGAAATTTCATCAAATTTTATAAAACTTCATGAAATTTCATAAAATTTCATGAACAAATTTTTTCCCGGGTAGCTTAAAAGAAATTATTCATTTTTAAATGCATTGTTGGCAATATTGAAAATAATTATCCATTTTTCAAAAAATGGTTAATTTAATTAAAGAAAATTATCAATTTTTTTTTCAAATTGTTAAATATATTGAAGGGAATTACCCATTTTTATAGAAATTAGAAATTTTGTCAAAGGAAATTCTTAAATTTTTCAAAAATGTATAATGATATGAAGAAAAAATTGTGATTTTCAAAAAATTAATAAATTTCTCCGAATAAATTTTAATTTTTATCGTAATTTAAAATTCTATTTCGGTTATTTTAAAATGTCAAAAGAATTAAATTAATATGAAAATTTAACGAAAAAAAATATTTTTGCCGAACTCTGAATTTCCTATACCCCCAATATTAGTGTGAGTATAGAAAATACGTGCTAACCAATGGTAGTGGGAGGACGACTTTTTCGCTGGGACTTACTATACTACGGTCTTAAGCAGCTACTTTACAAAATGTATTGTATTAGTAGTATTAGCTCATCCAATGATTTAGATTTGATTAATCAACTTTAGGGGCTATTTATAAATTACGTAAGCAAATTTTAGAAAATTTTGATACCCCCCTCCCCTAAAATAAGCAATAGTAAAACTTTTCATTTGGACCCCCCCCCCCCTATCTTAATATTACGTAAAAATAAGACTGTTTTAAATATCGAGAAATCTTTTCATAATGAAGAAATATTTATTTAATGTACAATCTGTTTTCAGAACTCATGAAATAGTTAAAACTAATTTTAAATGCACATTTCTTCTCATTGTTTACTTTTTTTATTCGAAGATTGTTGTTTCGTTGCATTCAAATATAACATTTAAAACATAGTATTGAAATATAACATATAACATTTAAAATAAATATATATTATAAATTTAATATATCCCTCGCAACCTTGAGCTCACCGTGGAAACGCCGTGGAAACTCTAAAGACTCACCGTAAATGCTCTGTGGAAACACCGTGGATTTTTTCGATTTTTCCACGATGAATCCACAGTAGTTCTATAGCAGTTTTACTACGTTTCCACAAAATTTCGGAGGTGTTTCCACGGTGTTCCTACAGTAATTCCACGACAAAGACATGATGTAGTGATGCTGAAAATACGCTAAATGTACCACGGTTACGTAGAAGTTTGTCAATGATAATTCAATAGGTTTGCGATTATTATGCGATAAATTCACCGTAAAAACAGTCAATGAAATTCAGGCAGCCATACACAGCTACGTAGCTAAACTCCGATTTCTTTACGATATCCGAACTAATATCATTATTTAATTACAACTACGCTTTTATTTAAAGAATAATGTATTTTTTGAAAATATAAAAACATTACAAAACAGCCTTTATAATAAAATTAATTATATTGATAATGATAAACATTTCAATATTGAGATTGACTTTACGTCATATTAAATTTTTAAATCATGATAAACTCAATCTAAATTCATTAAATAATTTAAGCAGTATTAAATATACTAATGTCAATAATCGTTATTCTTATAATTATATTCTATAACTAAAACATATTTTATTAGATTTAACATCACATATTTTTTTTCATCATTTACGTCTGAGTAACGTAGCTTTTGAAACCATTCATGTTTCAGTCACTTTTAAGATAAGTGAGATTTTTTTTTTTTTAATTGCATAGATTGTTTTATGAATATCACGAAAGTGAAAGTAAAAAAAACAATATATGGGGCATTCCACGCCAAATCGACCACTTTTGACCCCGACCCCTTTCGATTTGACTGAAAATTTTTTTTCCTTTTCTACCCCATCAAAATCATTTTTCAGGAAATTTTCAAATTTTTTTACTCAACCCAAAAAAAGTTATGAGTTTTTCAAAAATAAGGCTTTTATTTTTTCAAATAGCTATAACTTCTTTAAAAATTGACTAATTGGGACGTTCCTTTTTATCAAAATTTTTGTCTTTGAATGTACTTTTCAGAAAAAAATACAAAAATATTTTAAGATAATGAACTCTATGAAATTTTTGGCTTTTTTGAGAAAAATCGTTTTTTTTTAAAGTTCGCCATTTTTTATTTTTTTTTTATTTTCTCAAAATAAACTGCAGATAATTTTGCGATTTTTCCCGCCAATTCCAGACTGGGCGGACATTTCCTTCTATTTTTTTTTTATCGATTGAAAAAAAAATGTTTGCCCAGTTGGGCTTATTTTACAAAACATCACTATGGAAACTTTTAAAGAATTTATAGACGACTTTAGAGTTTGAAAAATTGAGACGAAATAAATAATTGAAAGTGGTAGTCCTCGAAAAATTTGGATTTTCTTCAAAAAAGTGAGAAAAAAAAAATAAAAGATACCTATAAATAATTTTATTGTAATTTTTTTCAAAAACTACACCTGAAAATCAGTAATAAATGAGCGGCTTTTAAATTTTTATTCTCGATTATGTTCTATGAAATAAATGTATTGAGGCAGAAATCAATGTCAGTGATCAAAATCAAGATTTGAATGAGTTTTGACTTAGGTCAGAGCAATAATATATATAATATCTGAGAAAAATATGAAAACTGAGTTTTTTCAATTTCTTGCTGACAATATGATTAAATCTAAAGAACAAGTTAGATGACATTACATGATGATCAAAAGAGACTATAAAGAGAAAGAGTTGGTATGATTTCAGACAAATTTGAGCACATTACCCATGCGAAAAAAATATATATGCGGGCAAATTGCATATATGAGACATACATAAGGCATATATATATATATCTCACATGAAATTTGCCCGCATGTATATTTTTTTCGTACGGGTACATTTTGATTTATCCAGAAAAAATAAGATTGTATGTTATTTTTTTAACATTTAAGCGCCGATATCTTTTGAACTAATAAACCGATTTTGACGTTTAAGGTGGCAATCGGCGCATTTTTTTAAATTCTAGAGCTGATTGAAATTTGGAATTGATTGGTTCAGCCGTTTCGAAGACATTTGGAAAAACTCGTTTTTCACCATTTCTTTCTCCAAAGATATCGCTCGAACGCATTAACCGATTGAGACTGTTGAGGTCACATTCGACGCGGCTTATAAAGTTCTAGAGCTGATTAGATTTTGAAGTCGAAAATTTCAGATCATTTCATCAAGTAGACTCGAAAATATTGGCGAATTACGAAAAAAAAAAATTTTTTTTTGTTTTTTATTGATTTTTCAGAAATGACTTATACGATCGACTTTAAAATCTAATCCGCTCCAGAACTTACTAAAATGCATCGATTGCCGCCTTAGCTATCTCAATCGGATAATTCGTTCGAGAGTTATCGTATGAAATAGAAATGGTAAAAACGGTTTTCTGCTAATATATTTAAAAAAACTGAACTAAACAATTCCAAAATATGATCAGCTTTAGAGTTTATTACAACGCGTCGATTGCCACCTCAACCATCTGAATCGGGTCCTTTTTCTAAGAAGTATCATGGAAACACGAAATGGTAAAAAACGGTTGTTTGCAAAAATCTTTAAAATAACTGAACCAAACGATTTTAAAATCTAATTAGCATTAGACTTTATCAAAACGGCTTAATTGCTACTTCAAATATAAAAATCAAATCATTTGTCAATGAAATGTCGTGGGAGGAAAAAATGCTAAAAAGCGGTTTTTTCCAAATACCTTTGAAACAACTAAACTATTCAACTCAAATTTCCATCAGCTCTAAAATTCAACAAAATACGTCGATTACAACATCAAACGTTATAATCGGTTGATTAGTTCAAAAGACATCGGTGTCAGAATGTTGAAAAAATAACATTTTATGTTACTTTACCGGATAAGTCATAATATAATGTACTAAAATATGTCCAAAATCATACCAGTTCTTTGTCTTTATGGTTTCTGTCGATCATCATATGATGTTATTTAACTTTTTCTTTAGTTTAAATCATATTATCAACAAAAAAATTGAATAATTACAGTTAATATTTCTCTGGGATATTTGATATATTATTGCTATGATTTGAGTCAAAACTTATTTAATTCTTGATTTTGATCACTGATCATTGATTTCTGCCTCAATACACTTATTTTATTGAACATAATCAGGAATTAAGTTTTTAAAACCGCTTCTTCATCATTAATTTTCGATTCTTAAATTTACAAACTTTTGCATAAAACGTAACCTGTTAGGATTATGAAAAAAAAATGTGTGTGTGTCAGCTCCGACGCACGATTGGAGTTTACTGCTTCAGATCGACTGTATAAATAGGCACAAAATAGGCTTACTAGTCTAAGAAAAAGATTAATACCATATTAAATGGTAAATAAACGAATCAATGAAAATCCCTAAATAATGTATTTTTATTCTATTTTAATCTAGTCGAGAAGTTGATTTCCTGTGAAAAATAGTTACAGGTCTCCTAAAAATATGATGATGGCTTAAACGATCCGGAATAGCGTCTAGAAAAAGATGTTTTTTGGATTTTTTCTAGAAAAGAAAATTACAATTGTTATCAACAAAAAAAACGTTAGAAAAATTAGCAGTCCAGCTTTTTGGCAAAATCTCAAAAAATACGAGTAATAGCTCAAATATTAAAAAAGTTTCTGAAAGAGCAGAAAATTTTAGTAAAAATGTTCTCGACTCCCCGAATTGTAGCTCCAATATTCATAATTTTAATTTAACATTAAAAATCGGCTTTTGCGCGGCAGTTTCGGCATGCGCGCGCCGCCACTCTAGTGAGCGTAGTTTTTAAATAATTTTTTTATGCCATTATATATTAATCCAAAAATTTGAAATAATTCTAGTGTCATCTAGACACTTCAAATAATATGATTCCGCGGTAACAAAAGTAGTATCACCATTTTTCAAAAAGTTATCAAATTGTTAATCAACATTTTTTTTACGGGTTTTTTGTTGTCAGAAAAGGCGGTATAAAAGTTTAAATGATTAATTTATGAATTTTTTGTTTCTTGGATCCCTTTTTATAAACATGCTCAACAAGATGACGTTATGAAAGTTTATAAAATCTTTTTATTTCATAAATTATTAATTTTTAAAGTATCAAAAAAATTAAAAATTTAAATAATGTATGTTAAATAATTTTTTTTTAATTTTATGCTATAACTGATTCCATATTCTCGTTAGTCATTATATGATTACTTTTAAAATTTTTCATTTCATTTGTTTATAAATTTTTTATAAACAAATGGATTATTTAAATATTTTTGAAAAATTTTTTTCCACCGTATAGTTAGCGTAAGGAAATGATGATTTAAAAACAAAAAAAATTTTCTTAAAAACAATATCTTATCCTTTATAATCGTTTTTTTCATATTTTGATTATTTAAATAAATAATTAAGGAATATTTTTTTTTAATCATAGTTTGCATTTCAAAATATAATGGCAAAAAAAAAGTTTTTTTAGTCAATAATTTATTTATTTATATATTTAACAATTTGTTTAAACAATTTTTTTTATTTTAATTTTTTTCTAGAACATAAAAAAATTACAATAACAGCAACCTGCAACAATATAGCAAAAAAAATTTTTTTTCAACGTATTAAAAAACATCTGGATTTTGGAACAATACAAAGTCCAAGCACTGACTTGATTTGTCAACAAACAAATTGCTGTAACTTTGCAACTATTGCAGATACAGTTTTCAACCTTCAAGTCATTTCTATACAGTATGAGTTAAGGGGTTACATGGGTTTCGTCGGGTAAAAAAAGGCCTATTTTCAATATTTTTTTTTCTATGTAAAAAATTATTTATTTAATTCAAACTTTTTTCTGTCTTATAAATACATATTTAAAGAATAATTTCTGAAATTTTCAAAAAAAAAAAAATTAAAACTCCTCCATTGTGACGTCATTTCCGGTGACCCCTCGGAAAAAAGGTGCGTCCGCGTTGTCAGCATAACTCCTGACAAAATCATCTAAAATGAAAAAACAAAGATAAGTGTTTTAGTTAAGACCATAAACTCCTGCTTGAACGAAGGAAGGAAAAAAAAAGTAAAAATTGGAATTTTGGCAGACATTTTTCCAAAAAAATGAAAATTTTGGTCAAATTTGCTTGACATTTTGTTTTTTTTTAAATAGTTGTAATTGAAAAAAAAAAAATCCTTCGTCAAAGCACGAGTAAATTGTATCTCGAACACCTGTGTAAAATTTCATCACGATCGGTCGAGTAGTTTCCGAGAACATTTGACAACCGACTTTGAAAACACGGTTCCGAGAAAAACGCGTTTAAAGTTTTGAGTAACAATAAAAGTGGAAAAAAAAATGTTTGTTGTAACTTTCAGTGAATCGTCGATTCCTGGGCCATAAAGTAAATATCCTGCAGCAGTTGCAATGTCCAGGGCATCCTTTTGCTCCTGTCGATGACGGATTCTGGCTTCGCGAGTCTCACTCGCAGATTTTTTTTCGGCTGCGCACACACGGTTTTCATCCGAAATTCGGGCATATTCGTGGGAGTTTCGGCCTAATTTTAAATCCATACCGTGCATTATCAATAATAAAGCTGATGTTTCTTCATTGAAGATACAAGCAGCGACCAATGCCGCAATATTCTTGCAGGTACCGTCACCGGAAACACTCACATCTGTCGTATCTTGTAAATCGTTTTCAATATTTGTAAATTGTTTTTCTTCTTCAGCAGCAGATGAGAATAGAGTCTGAGTAACTGTCTCAATACACTCATGTATTTTATCAATATAAAAATCGTATGTAGACTGGTTTAAAAATGAACTGCTTATGTCGATCAAACCGCAGAATTTCTTGCATCCGGCGAGCCCTAAGCCCAATATTCTCATAACAAAAATGAACCGGCGATTTAATACATACATTCTTCCGATTTTTTGACAAGATAAAATATATTTTGGATCACATCGTTCACATTCTACTACGATTTTATATCCCAGACCAAATTTCGAACATTGCTCAAATTGTACTTTACCATTACACAATTGATCTTCATCTTCATCGTCAATAATGTTAGAACACCGCACAAACGATGAGAGAGTTGAGAAAACCAAGGCAAAATCTATGATTGAATATTGGAGCGTATCCTCTTCTGGCACGTGCTCTTTATCATCACCTTTTAATTTTTTTGCTGAGGTGCTCGTGAAGGAACTATCATCAGTTTCCGGATCTTTAGGATTAAAGGACTGTCTCCTTTTTCTCGGTCTATCTTTTCTACGAGCTCCAAGGGTTAACTGTTTTCTTGAAATTTTATGCATTGTTTATCAACTTCACAAACGACACTAGATAACCACAAATAATACCACGTTTTTAATAAATTATATGATAGAAACTTGAGATAACTTAAATGAACCTCGTCCTTCAAGAAGTAATCACCAAATAAAATATTTCAAACGAGTTTTCCTTAGGAAGTGAAAGTAATATACAACAATGACAGACAAACAATAGACGAGCAGCTGCTCACTATACCTGAGGCGCGCTGACCCTTCTATACCTGACTTGGAGCGCACACCTTCCAAAGGTTGTATCTCCAAAGCTATTATTCGGATCGACTTGAAAATTTAGGACAATATTTTTGAGATGTTGTAGAAATTAATGAGCCAAAAAAAAAAATCGATTTTTTGAACCCACGAAACCCATGTAACCCCTTAAGCTTTCTTATAAATTTTAAAACTAACGTTTATCTGTTATAGTTCTCTAACAACACGCATTTATTTATAAAAATTATAAATGCGTTTTTAAGAAAAAAATTTTTTTTTTAAATCATTATTTCCTTACGCTAACAATATGGTGAAAAAAAATTTTTCAAAAATATTGAAATAATCCATTTGTTTATAAAAATTTTATAAACAAATGGCATGAAAAAATTTTAAAAGTAATCATATAATGACTAACGAGAATATGAAATCAGTTATATCTTGAAATTAAAAAAAAAAATTATTCAACACATTATTTAAATTTTCAATTTTTTTGTTACTTTAAAAATTAATAATTAATGAAATAAAAATATTTTATAAACTTTCATAATATCATCTTGTTGCGTATGTTCATAAAGAGGGCTCCAAGAAAGAAAAAAATCATAGATTAATTATTTAAACTTTTATACCACCTTTTATGACAACAAAAAATCCGTAAAAAAAATGTTGATTAACAATTTAATAACTTTTTGAAAAATGGTGATACAACTTTTATTACCGCGGAATCATATTATTTGAAGTGTCTAGATGACACTAGAATTATTTCAAATTTTCCGATTAATATATAATTGCATAAAAAAATTATTTAAAAACTATGCTCACTAGAGTGGCGGCGCGCGCATGCCGAAACTGCCGCGCAAAAGCCGATTTTCAATGTTAAATTGAAATTATGAATATTGGAGCTACAATCCGGGGAGTCGAGAACTTTTGTACTAAAATTTTCTGCTCTTTCAGAAACTTTTTTAATATTTGAGCTATTACTCGTATTTTTTGAGATTTTGCCAAAAAGCTGGACTGCTAATTTTTCTAACGTTTTTTTTGTTGATAACAATTGTAATTTTCTTTTTTAGAAAAAATCCAAAAAACCTCTTTTTTTAGACGCTATTCCGGATCGTTTAAGCCGTCAACCATATTTTTAGGAGACCTATAACTATTTTTCACAGGAAATCAACTTCTCGACTAGACTAGCATACCCTATATACGTCTTAATACTCACGCCTGAAAAGTGAAAGGTGCGCAGAATAGGCTGCTCACAAAAACGTAACGAGGTCATTCGTTCAGTAGATTTTACTCCTCATATTTTTTTCATACCGGGGGCATTATATGAAAATCGATTCTTAAGGAGTAAACTAAAAATAACTCCATGTAATAGCAGTTTCGAGCTTGAAGAGCTCGAAAATATATTCACACTAATTTTTTCGAGCTCCTTGAGCTCGAAAACAGCGGAAAGTTTTGGGGCTGGCCCGCAGGGCCAACCGACGCCCAGATTTTTTTTTTCCGTAATTCGCAAATATTTTCGAGTCTACTTGATCAGATGATCTGAAATTTTCAGGAAAGTTAATGGCCAACAAGCTCTTTCGATTGCGACCTTAACTATCCAAATCGTTTCATTAGTTAAAAAGTTATAGACCATTCATACAGCGATTTTTTTAGCGGAAAGTTAAAAAATTGCCATTTGGTTTATTTCTGACCAAGTCTCAGGCTTTTGAAATAGCAATGTGCGTTAGATTTATTTATGGTGCCGTGACTATTAAACCGCGGACAGTTCAACCTCGAAAGTTCAACCGCGACACTTCAACCGGCGACACTTTAACCGTGGACACTTCAACCGAACGACAGTTCAACCTAGCGAAGTTTCAACCGTCAAAAAATCCGCGATAAAATGTCCGACGAAAAAATAATTCATGGTTTTTGATAAACGGGTACTGTACCATCCGAAGCATATGTGTTGATCTATTTCCAAAATAATACCCACCGAAAATATGTGGAAAAGGGCACAGTGCGATTTCAAGCACATGTGTTGACCTATTTCCAAAATAATACCTACCCCAAATTTGTGAGAAAAGGACACGATTTCAATGGTTTCATCGTTTTCAGTTGAAATGTCGCTAGGTTGAACTGTTGTTCGGTTGAAGTGTCGTCGGTTGAAATGTCGCGGTTGAACTGTCTTCGGTTTAAATGTTACCGAACCAGATTTATTTTTCTAAAGACTGTGACTTGGTCAAAAATAAACACAATGGCAATTTTTTTTTCATTCTCTTTGTTTTCAGGTGTAGATTTTGAAAAAAATTACAATAAAATTATTTATAAGTCTTTTATTTTTTTTTCACTTTTTTGAAAAAAATCCAAATTTTTCGAGAACTATCACTTTCATTTATTTATTTCGTCTCAATTTTTCAAACTCTAAAGTCGTCTATAAATTCTCAAAAGTTTCCATAGTGATGTTTTGTAAAATAAGCCCAACTGGGCAAACATTTTTTTTTCAATCGATAAAAAAAAAATAGAAGGAAATGTCCGCCCGCTCTGGGATTGGCGGAAAAAATCGCAAAATTAACTGCAGTTTATTTTGAGAAAATAAAAAAAAAATAAAAAATGGCGAACTTTAAAAAAAAAACAATTTTTCTCAAAAAAGCCAAAAATTTCATAGAGTTCATTATCTTAAAATATTTTTGTATTTTTTTCTGAAAAGTACATTCAAAGACAAAAATTTTGATAAAAAGGAACGTCCCAATTAGTCAATTTTTAAAGAAGTTATAGCTATTTGAAAAAATAAAAGCCTTATTTTTGAAAAACTCATAACTTTTTTTGGGTTGAGTAAAAAAATTTGAAAATTTCCTGAAAAATGATTTTGATGGGGTAGAAAAGGAAAAAAAATTTTCAGTCAAATCGAAAGGGGTTGGGGTCAAAAGTGGTCGATTTGGCGTGGAATGCCCCATATATTGTTTTTTTTACTTTCACTTTCGTGATATTCATAAAACAATCTATGCAATTAAAAAAAAAAAAATCTCACTTATCTTAAAAGTGACTGAAACATGAATGGTTTCAAAAGCTACGTTACTCAGACGTAAATGATGAAAAAAAATATGTGATGTTAAATCTAATAAAATATGTTTTAGTTATAGAATATAATTATAAGAATAACGATTATTGACATTAGTATATTTAATACTGCTTAAATTATTTAATGAATTTAGATTGAGTTTATCATGATTTAAAAATTTAATATGACGTAAAGTCAATCTCAATATTGAAATGTTTATCATTAATGATAAATTATCATTATTGATAATTATCAATATAATTAATGATATTATAAAGGCTGTTTTGTAATTCTTTGATATTATCGTGTGCGAGGCTCTTCAATTAGCGCGCCTGGTGACAAGTCGAAAAACTCATTTGAACGCTCGTTTGGGGCTACAGGTAGGATAAGTGACTATCAGTGGAAAATCAAAATCGATTCATTATTTCCAAAGATATTGTTAATATAAAATAATATTAACAATTATTTATTTTAATATTTTTTTTTTTTTGGTTATTGTTTGAATTTTGGCAATCGAAGGTGTGTCATTAATATTTTCGAGCTCAAAGAGCTCAAACATGTATTAAAAATAATATTTTTAATTATTGCTTGACGGCTCGAAAATAGTGGAAGGTTTTAGTGCTGACTCTCAGGGTCATGCGGTTTTCAAATTTTTTTCGTTTTTCTCGAATATTTTAGAAACTATTGACTTGATCTATTTTTAAGTCTAATCAGCTGTAGAATTGGATAAAAGCATTCGAGTGCCGCCAAAAACGTCTCAATCGGACACGGAAAAAAACTCTAGTTAAATTTACGATGTTAATATCGTAATTTGTCAAATTGATTATTGTAGTGATTGACTATACTCTTAAAAGCGTAATTTCTACGATGTATAATTGGAAATTTCACCTAAAAAAATAATACAAAGTCTTAAGCTTTTTAGTATAAATTACGATGTAAACATAGGAAAATTTGAAGAGAAATTTTAAGCAGAAGAATTAAATAATAATCGTTCGGGATTAAGATTTGAACCCGAGTCTTTCCGAGTGCGAAGCGTCAGGCGCCTTGGGCCACTCGGCCACAGTGGGACCTACAAGTCTACATTGTTTTTAAGATCCATATGAACGATTTGAATAAACTGTCATAAGTCACGAGAGCGCGTCTTACGGAAGACGCAATTACTATTTAAAAATTACAATGTAACATCGTAATTTTTATAACTTCCATCGTATTACAACAGAGGCAGCACTGTAAAATTTATTTTATTTAAAAGTAAATAAAAAGATAAATATAGGAATAAATATAGTTTTTGAATTGTAATTATTATTTTATTCTTTTTACGGTGTTAACATTGTAATTTTTGAAATAACTTTTAATCCTAAAAGTGTTAAAATGACGATGTTAACATTGTAAATTTTAGTGGAATTTTTTTTCTGTGGATGATCCGTTTGAGAGACGTCGTCAAAGAAAGAATAAAAAAAAATCGGTATTTTTCCGTTTTTTTTTAATTTTTGGAAACTAGTAAATTGATTTATTTTCAAGTCTAATCAGCTCTAAAGCTCTATAAGATGCATTGAATGCTGCATCAACCATCGAACCCGGATTAATCGTTCAAGAGATTTCGTCATTGAAAAAATTTTAAAAAAGTTTTTTAACTTCCCACTAAAAAAATCGATAATTTTCAAAAAATTCGGGAAGTTATTGTTTTCACCCCGATTTTCGAAAATCCAGTTTTTATCAAATGTCGACGTTTTGATATCCTAGGAAGATATTCTATTTTCAGAATGATGTCCGAGTGTCTGCATGTGTGTGCGTCTGTGTATGTGTGTGTGAGGATGTGAACGCTCTATAACTTTTTAACTAATGAACTGATTAAGATGTTTTAGGCGGCAATCGAAAGAGCTTGTTGGCCATCAACTTTCCTGAAAATTTCAGATCATTTGATCAAGTAGACTCGAAAATGTTTGCGAATTATGAAAAAAAATCTGGATGTCGGTTGGCCCTGCGGGCCAGCCCCAAAACTTCCCGCTGTTTTCGAGCTCAAGGAGCTCTAAAACATTAGTGTGGATATATATTTTCGAGCTCTTCGAGCTCGAAAATGCTATTACATGCAATTATTGTTTCACGATCTTTTCAAGCTCTAACAAGTTACGTTTTATGCTAAATTTTGTAAATTTAAGAATCGAAATTCATTAATGAAGAAGCGGTTTTAAAAATTTAATTCCCGATTATGTTCGATAAAATAAGTGTATTGAGGCAGAAATCAATGTCACTGATCAAAATCAAGATTTAAATAAGTTTTGACTCAGGTCAGAGCAATAATATATAAAATATCCTAGAGAAATATTAAAAACTGTAATTGTTCAATGTTTTTGTTGATAATATGATTTAAATTGAAGAACAAGTTAAATGACACCATATGATGATCGACAGAAACCATAAAGAGAAAGAGTTTGTATGATTTCAGACACATTTTAGTACATTATATTATGATTTTCCGGAAAAAATAACAAAATGTTATTTTTTTGACTTTTCAACCCCGATATTTTTTGAAATTATTAACCGATTTTGACGTTTGAGGTAGTGATCGGCCCGTTTCATTAAATTCTAGAGCTGATTAAAATTTGAAATTAATCGGTTTAGCCATTTCGAAGATATTTGGAAAATACCGTTTTTCACCATTTCTTTCTCCAACGATATCTCTCGAACAAATTAACCGATTAAGATGACTAAGGCGAAAATCGACGCGTTTAATCAAATTCTAGAGCTGATTAGATTTTGAAGTCGATCGTTCAAGTCGTTTTTAAGAAATCACTAAAAAACTAAAAAAAAAATTTTTTTTTTTTTCGTAATTCGCCAATATTTCCGAGTCTACATGATTAAATGATCTGAAATTTTCAGGAAAGTTGATGGCCAACAAGCTCTTTTGATTGCCACCTTAACCATCCAAATCGATTGATTAGTTAAAAAAGTTACAAAGAGTTTACACACACACACACACACACACACACACACACACACACACACACACACACACACACATTACACATACATACATACACACATTTGGACATAATTTTGAAAATAGTCAGAATAGCTTCCTAGGACCTCAAAACGTCGACATCTGATGAAAACTCGATTTTCGACAATTGGGGTAAAAACAATAACTTTCCGAATTTTTGAAAATTTACAATTTTCTTGGCGGGAAGTTAAAAAAAGTTTTAACTTCCCGCTAAGAAAATTAAAAATTTTCAACATTTTGGGAAGGTATTGGTGTCGGTCCGATTTTCGAAAATCGAATTTCTAACAGATCTTGACGTTTTGAGGTTCTAGCAAGCTATTCTGACTAAATTCAAGATGTCCGAGTGTATTTATGTGTGTATGATTGTACGTACGTATGTAAATATTTGTAACTTTTGAACAGTCGAACCGATTTTGATCTCCCAGGTGGCATTTGACGCGGCTTGTTAATATCTATTTTTTTTGAAATTTTTCAAAAATGACCCGATTAAGCTGAAGGAGCTTGAAAGCAGTAGGAAGTTTTGGGGTTGGCCCGCAGGGTCAATTGATAGACAGATTTTTTTTTTCGGTATTTTCTTGATTTCTCAGAAACGACTTAAACGATCGACTTCAAAATCTGATCAGCTCTAGAACTCAATAAAACGCGTCGATTACTGCCTCAACCATCTCAATGGGTTAATGCGTTCGTGAGATATCGTTGAAGAAAGAAATGGTGAAAAACAGTTTTTTCCAAATATCATCGAAACGGCTGAACCGATCAATTTTTAAATTTAATCAGCTCTACAATTCTATAAAACGCGCCGATAGCCACTCCAATCGTCAAAATCGGTTAATTAGTTTAAAAGATATCGGCGCTTAAAAGTTACAAAGATAATTTCATGTTATTTTTTTCGGATAAATCATAATATAATACCCTAAAATGTGTCTGAAATCATACCAACTCTTCCTCTTTATGGTCTCTTTCGATCGTCATATAAGGTCATCTAACTTTTCCTTTAGTTCAAATTATATTATCAACAAAAAATTGAAAAAAAATCGAACTATCAGTTGACCCTGCGGACCAGCCCCAAAACTTACCGCTGTTTTCGAGCTCCTTGAGTTCGAAAACATTGTCGAGAATACATTTTCGAGCTCTTCGAGCTTGAAAATACTTTTGTATGCCGTTGTTTTAAAAAAAAAAACGTTTTTTATCATTTATTTCTTCAACGATATCTCTCGAATGAATTAACCAATTCAGACGGTTAAGGTGGCAATCGACGCGTTTTATTGAGTTCTAGAACTGATCACATTTTGAAATTGATTTATCTAGTCGCTTTTGACAAATTTCAAAGAAACCAAAAAAAAAAAATTTTTTTTAATTCTTTCGTTAACGATTTCTCTTGAACGAATGAACCGATTTTGATGGTTGAGGTGGTATTCGACGCGTTTTATTGAGTATTAGAGCTGATATGATTTTGGAATCAATCCATCGAGTACATTGAATGTTATCTAAAAAAAACATTTTTGAAAAATCTTATTTTTGGAATATCTTCGCACGCACTATACCGATCAAGCTCATTTTTCACAGCTTTTAGATATTGACAAGCCGCGTCGAATGCCACCTTGACGATTGAGATCGGTTCGTTCGTTTAAGAGTTACAGATATTTACATACGTACGTACGTACATTAGGGTGTCCGTTATTTCCCGTTTTTTTTTTTCTGCCGCCCCCTGAACTTTTAGTTTTTTCCCTAAAAAAAATTATCCACCCTGAACAAGCTCTTAATTTTCAAATTAAACCGTGCCGAAATCATGTTACATTCCATTCAAATAACATGAGATTTTTTGACTTTTTGCATTTAATTTTTTATCTCTGAAGGAAATGAATCTACAACTAGGATCAATATAGATTTTGTTAGGAAATTTTCCGCTTTACTAAAAATGTCTCTGATTTTTTTGATCAAATCATTCTTTTAAAAGTTATTCACGATTAAAGTTGTGTTCATAGTTCACAACTAAATTTTTTTGTCATTTACTGCATATTTAAATTGCACCTTTGATTTTGACGAAAAAAGGATCGGCAGGTATACGTCTTAGTCATAAGCGACCCTACCAAAAATAAAACTGTACCCAATTGAAGCCCGCCGCAACATGCCTATCTAGAAAATTCCCGCTTCAATAAAATGTCTACCATCTTGAAATCTCCACCAATGAAAAAATCTACCATGATGTAATCACCATCAGAAAAAAAAATCGGTCTAATCGGTTGACCCTGCGGGCCAGCCCCAAACCCATACAAAGTTTGGAAACCGGCCCTTGGATGGCCCATCGCCGGGCGAAGTATGATGATTAACGGCCAGTCAATAGCAGCTTTTAATGGCCCATGAACGGCTGAATATATAAATGATAACGTCGGCCCATTAATGGCCCTCGACTATCGGCCGATTAATGGCAGCTAGCAATCGGCCAAGCAAGTAAATAAATTTAATTTAAAAAAATTTTTATTATTGTTATCCTAGTAGAGTTCATGATCATTAATGTTTAAAATAATTGGGTGAGGTAAGTGATGTTGAAAAAACTCGATGAAAAATTCTGCTGAGCTCCGGGCGCGAACTGTCGTCCTTCTGATTGCTGGGTCTGAACGGTAGCTACTGGACGAACCTACTAATATTGAACTGATACTTTTAAATGATCTACTTATTCATTCTACTACAACCATTCGGTTTTATGAAATATAAAGAGAAATTTAATTAATATTTTCGATTATTTAGCAAGAAAAAAAAATTATTTCGTACTACTTTATTATATACACTGTTACGTCCAGCTCAGATGCTGAAATTTTATTTTTTTTATTATTTATATTAAATTTTAATTATTGTAAAAATTTAGTAGGTGACCAAATTTTACTTTCAAAAATATTCTGATTGATAAGACATAATTTGATTTTTAGTATGCTTTTAAAATAAGCCGAGGTTGTTTGTTTGACAGTTATTGAAATGTTAGAGCAAACACCTAAATGTAATTTTAATGACCCTCAAGTAATTATAAAGACCCATAGGCTATCTGGAAGTACTTTCCTTTAGAAATAACTGAAAATATTTATCAACAAAAGCGTACTCGAAATAGGTTAGAAGTAAATAAATTTTAAAATGAATTTTTTTTATAAATAAATGAATAATCTTTACACAATCTTCAGCCCTTACTTTCATTTTAAGTGCACTCTTGTCGAGACATTTCGGAATCATAGAACAAATGGCCGAAGATAGATCTCAATGACGAAATAGTCATTAAGAAAATAAAATTTAAATTTCTAAACGAAATACTTTTAAAAATATAATTTTAAGAAAAAATTATTTAAATAAATAATTATCAACTCTAGTTAAATCAACCAATAAATGTTAATTCCATAAATTATAGTTTTACCAATAATAATTGTTTTTTTATACGAACTAAAATTAGTAAATTTTTAATTAAATAAAATTTATTGTCAACTAGAATTCGTAACTTTTAAATAAAAAGTTATAATAAATAAAAGAACAGGCTCAACGCCATTCAATAGTAAATAATACTATAAACAAATTAAATAAAAGAAAAAGCTCAACGCCATTCAACAGTAAAATTTATACAACCCAAATAATAATCAAATACTAAAATTAATAATTTTTAAATAGTAAAAATTTATAACAATTAATAAATGAATATGCCCAACGTCATTAAATAGTAAATATTATACGAATCAAACAGTAAAGATTAGTATAATAATAATACTTTATTGCTTCAGAGGAATACATGTTCCCGTAGCAAGGGAGAGTCACAGTTACATACATTTTTAAAAAGAGGTGCAGCCTATTAGATTAAATTAAAGTTATTAAAACAAGTAAATTATTCATATAATATAAAAGCTCTTATTGCACATGCGCTTCGCGCAAAAATGGGAGATAGGTTTGAAAAGTTTACTTGTAGGCTTAAGAATGTCCTGGAGGGAAGAGTAGGGTTCAATATAAGCTGTTAAGTATTGCTTACGAGGATCCTTGAGTACTGGGCATCTCAGCAAAAAATGCTCGAGCGTATCCTTGTCATCGCTGTTGCAGATGGGGCATTTTTTGCTACAGTCGAAGTCATACTTGTAGTTGTTTACTTTAATTGAGCAATAATAGCTGCTAGCCAGTCTGAGTTGGGCAAATGGTCTAGATGCATGGAAGTGAGATCTGAGGTTTAAGTAGCTGTTGTCTGCGTTCACTGGGATGTAAGGCGTTTGAAGATGATGTAAGTTATTTGTAATTCTCAGGTCTTGCTGGCGTAGGAAGGCTTTATAATGATTTAGGAAGACTTCTTCCTTTGAGCACCAACCGTAGATGTTCAGGTTGGAAAGCCCAAGAGCAATCAACGGCGAAACTTCGGAGATGAGCGAAAGAAATTTTTTAAGCCTGTTGGTTTTGGTGGGGCAGGCGACATCTTTGGCAAGATGCGCTAGTCTATAAAGGCAGATTTTTGGTAGGTGAGTGTCTTCCATCTTCAGGATTTTAATGATATACCTCCAAGTAGCTTTGACTACAAAGTAGGCCAGGGAAGGTCTATTGAATTCCACTCTGAGCAACGCTCCAGCTGTAGTTCTGGGTAAACCGAAAATTTGCTTTATAAAATCGCACTGCACTTTCTCTATCAGGTCCAGGTGAGAAAGAGCCCAGATAGGTGATGAGAATAGGAGAGTCGTTGCAACGATACTGTCAAACAGTTTAAACATACCATCCACTGTATCAACCTTGGATGTATAGATAATTGAAACAATCATGTTTATTGCGGCTTGAGGTTTTTTAATGGCATTCACAGCTGTTGGTCTACTGAAGCCGTTGGGTGAGAAGGTTAGTCCTGAATAGTCGTAACTGTCTACAATATCCAGTTCTTGATCCGCAAAGTGAAAACTCAGGTTATCAGGAATCCGACCATCCTTGCGACAACAAACTACCTTTGTTTTGGAGGTGTTTACTAGTAAATTATTGGCTTCACAGTATTTTTGTAGAAGGTCTATTTTCTTCCTCAAGTCGATCTAAGAGTTTCCTAGTAAGGCTAGGTCATCGGCGTAGAATAATAAGAAGATATCTGAAAAGCCGTCTACGTTCACTCCTTGTTCAAATCTCCCGCGCTCTCATTACCAATTCTCACGGCGGATAAGTGATCGATAATACAGTCGATCACCAATCAATCATAGGCGGATCCGCTAGTCGCATTCTCACCGCATAGTGGGGATGAAGAAGACGGAAGTTCTGTCTCTTTCACACAATCAACGCTCTCACTCATTCTTATTGCTAAAGTATTCTCATGGTGGATGCCTCGTGCTTTTATTAATCTCAGTATTATTAATTCATCACTTGCGTTCTCTTTAAATAAATTAATGCATTTTGATTATAATAATTCAAAGTAATTATTCCGTGCATTAATTTTGATCTCATAATTAATCTCAGTGAATTCTCAATTTAATTAGTCTCACCTCGTGTACCGGCATAGTTCGCGCCTCTACGCCATCTTGGCCACGTGTTGCACGCGAGTGTAAATCTCATTAAATAATTAATACATACACTTTTAGTGCAATTCTCATAATAAATAAATCTCGTAAAGTGTACATATTGTAAATAAATATCTATATTTATTATTTGTGAAATTTCAAGTGTTAAATAAAATTATTTGCTGCAAACCAATTCACACACACCAGATCCTCTCATCCTCTCATCTTATAATTAATTATTAATTAATTGTTTAAACCCTCCTACACATCCATTCTCCCTCAGAAAGTCTTCTAGATCAGCGATGAATATTATAAAGAGTAGGGGGCTTAAAATCTCCCCCTGCAATACACCTTCAGATGAGAGAAATTCATGAGTAAGTTCATCGTTTATTTTGACAGTGAATGCGGCATTATTGTAGATATTTTTTAATATCCGGACAATTTTAGCACTGATGCCTGCTTTATATAATTTAAGCCATAATAAGTCGTGATTTAGCGAGTCAAAGGCTCTTTTGAATTCGACAAACAGGATGTACAGTTTAACCTTTTTTTGACGTAGGCGAAGTTGAGTAGCAGTCATCAGGTTGAACAAATTATCTAAGCAGCCTTTTATCTTCTGAAAACCAGCTTGCGATTCGGGAATGGCATTTGAGACTTTGGCCCAGTTCTCAAGTCTCTTGTTGATCATGAACGTGAACAGTTTAGTAAAATGATTAATTAGCGCAATTCCTCGATAATTCGACTGGTCAAGTTTGTTTCCCTTTTTATGTAGCAGGGTAATTATAGAGGTGAACCAGCCTTCGGGAATCAATTTGTGCTCAAACACTTTGTTGAAAAGACAGAGAACGTAATACCTCCAATTTAGCGGTAAGGCTTTGTAAGTCTCATTTTTTATGTTCTCAGGACCTGCTGCCTTGTTCAACTTGCTTTGTTTGATGGCTTGATTCAGTTCTTTTAATGAAAATTCAGAGTCCAGCCGTGGATCGAAGACTCCGTAGAATGTATAAATGCTCCGATTTTTAGGTGGGGTATGCTCGGTGAAAAACTTTTCCCACGTAGTTAAGTCAATCGCGTTGGACTTCTGCATAGGTGATTTTCTAAAAAGTCTAGCTGCTTTCCAAAATTCAGTTGAGTTTTTTGTGTTAGCTAATTTATCGAGGATGTCATTGTTAAATTGCGATTTTTTTGCCTTAATGAGAGCTTTGTGTTTTTTCCTTACCTCTAAATACTGGATTTTTGCACTGCCTACAAAACTTTCATGTTTAGCTTGTTTGAATAGTTGCTTGAGTTCGTTTTTTGAGGCTCTACAGCCCCCATCGAACCACGAGTGAGATTTTTTCACGTGACTTGAGAAGCGGATTTCACGGGTCAACTCCGAGTGCTTTGCTGCACTTTTTATAGCTTCCTGCAGGTTTGTATTGAGCTCGTCTACTGTGAGAGAAGAAAAATCGGCACAAATATTAGGTGAGTTGCGCATATCGTTCTTGAAGGAGTCTTTTGCAGCCTGGTTCCAGTTGTATTGAGTTTTGCACGATGATGCGGTTGCACCTGGTAGGCATCTTTGACACATTATAAGCATTGGGTGAGAAAAATTGTAGCAATAGTGGGAAGTGGTCGGAATCACTTTCCATTTGAAGCACTTCAAGATCCTGAACTAATTCTAGAGATTGGACATTTGCGATTACAAAGTCAATGGTACTATTACTTTTGCCTATGTAGGTGCATTTGCCTGGAGAGTCGCTCAGGCTTCTGCCATTGATAAAATGTAGTAGGTTATTCTGGGTAAAGGAGAGAAGTTTCTGTCCCCTTGCATCAATTTTTGGATCTGCAGATGCTCTGGTTTCAGTTAAAGTTGTGTCTAACACGAGATCTTCCGTGATGACGTCCAGAGACCCAATGTGCGTTGAAGTCGCCCGTGAGAACCAAAGTCAGATGTCCGTGCATCTCAGTTACCTCGTCAATTGTCTGTTGAAGCAGATCCAGAGAGGCCTCCATGTTGCGCAGTGATGGCCTGATGTAGATGCAGGCTAAAATGAAAGAAAATAAGCCAGCAGAGACAAGAGTAAAAAGCCAACTATCGGATTAATCAATTACCTTTAAGTCAAGATCGCTTCTTGCGAATATTGCGACCCCGCCACTGGCTCTTCCCATACTTTTTTCTTTGACTGCTGGTGAAGGTAAGACAGTGAACTCTTGCCAATCCGGGGGGAGGGTGATACTGCCAGTTGTCTAGTTTTCGCTTACACAATAAATGTCGACATTCTCCGGGAGTTGTGATTTTAGCAGATTATTTAAGCCTTTAGCATTCCAGGACAGAATATTTAGCTATATCTTGGGTAAAGATGAACTATGATGTGGTAGTGACAAGGGGTAATTCTTGCGGGTTAACTGTAGAGCTTCATTGTCATTGTCCCAGTAGTACCAATCATTCTCCACACGTAGGCGAGTCCCTATGATTTTAGCTTGCTTACCAGAATTGTGAAATTCAGTTGCGAATTCTTTGAGCTTGTTAATGCAGTTCAGGGCTCGTTTAGTCAGATCATGACTCAGTGATACCTTCGTGTTTTTTAAAACCCGTGCCTTGGAGGACATCACTGCTTCTTTAGCATTTGCGTTGTTGAATTTAACTCTGGCAATTTTGCGTTCACAGTTAATAGAAGTTACGCTTTCAATAACATTAGAGATGTTAAAATTACTTTTAAAGTATTCATTAGCATCAGGTAGAAGGCTAGATTCAGACCAATTATGGTTTTTTATTACCACATTCAGCTGTTTCGAAAGTTTTTCCTGTTGGTCAATTAGATCCTCTAGCCTTTTTATCTTCAATTTGGTGTCAGCTTCATTAGCAGAAGCGACAACTTGACTCTTATCTAGACATTGGTTACTTGCCTTTATAGCTTTTACCTCCTCCTCCAGCTTGTCTTGCCTTTTTGAAATTTTATCAATCTCACCGGTTAACTCCAACCTTATCCTTTCGATTGCATGTTCGCTCTTTATTTGATTTTGCTTGATTTGTGTTTCAAGCTTTGAGTTACTGGAATTAATGTGCTCAGTAAGTCTTTCAAACATTTTGGCAATAGACAGGGCCTCCGGGGACATATTATCGGTAGCGTATATTATTGGCGTTGCCTAGACGATTGCAGCATCAGTGGGCTGAGACATCAAGGGCGATTCAGTCGCCATTTTACTCGGTGAATGAGAGCTTGTGTGCATTTTTTTTAAGCTGCTGGGAACATTCAGCAAGATAAGACAGCGTACTCTCTGGGTCCTCGTCTTCTGATCTTTTCCTCTTGAAAAAGTCTTCAATTTGACCACAGGAACCAGCTCTTTCCCGAGTAAATGTCAGATGTTTTGGTATTCTTCCTTTTGGCTTACATTTATCGGTATCTGGCGAGGATTGTTGTTGACGTGCCTTCAGAGTTAGATTTTTGCTCTCAAGTACACTATTGCTCACACAGCTGGCAGCACTTTTACCCTGTATTGGACTCTCGGCCGCGGGATTTTTTGAAACCGACATAACCTCTCAAATGGCTCGGAATGATTTTATAACTGTTTTAACGGAAGTTATGGCACGGAATTTACGAACTTATTAATTCACAAGGAAGAGTATAACGAGATTTATTTCTATTCAAACAGCACTATACGTAAAAGTTGCGACGATAGTGAAGATTTTAAGAGATTTAACAGAGCACTTCGGACAAGCGTCCGTACACAATCAGGCGTCACGTGATTCCCCCTAAAGATTAGTAATTTTATGAAATTATAAATAAATTATAGCATTGTTATAAATAAAATATTGTACATTTGAGCGTATGTGTAGTAGCGCACGCACATAGGCCTGCATCGGGGCGTGCCCTTACCGCTTTCCCCAAAGAATAATCATAGGGAAAGGGAAAGGACCCAAAGGAACTGTGTTCTTATTGAACACAGTTTTCCCTCAAACAATAAACAAAATAGGACAAAGTAAAACACATTAAAAGGGCCGTAAAATCTAAAATAATTAATCTAGTCTAGGACAGGAGTCCTATTGAGGCAGTGAAGTTCAAGTCACAGTGTCTTCACAAACGTTATTTTTCACCAGTTCCATGCTAGTTTTTGTTTTATTATACAAGTGTTCTCACACTTAAGTTACACTAGTTCCGCACTAGGTTTTTATTTTTGTGCAAGTGTCCTCACACTTCAGTTTTTCTCAATTATTATACAAGTGTCCTCACACTTAAGTTTTATTAATTAGTTGACGAGTATTTTGTTCATTCAGTGATTGTTTATGAATATATAAATTCAACGACAAACTAAAATTATATAATGCGAATTATATACTAGAGTCAGTGTATAAACAAATTAAAATAATTAAGTTGCTGCGAATCCAGGTACTGTAATTTTTAAGTTTATTTTATGTCAAAATACCAAAACATTTCCAATACACGGAAATAACCCAAAAAGTTGTATTGTATTCAAAATTCTACAGTACTCTCTAGTTATTGAAACGAATTTTGTCGTAACAGTTTTATTGTAAATTAGAGTCGGCTGACTAGCCACCTAATACTTCTATAAGATACTATCAAATTTTATTGTATTCATATCATCAAAATTTTCAATTGTATAATATATAGTAATTTAATTTGTATATCCAAAATCTTTCATTTCAAAACAAACCTTCTAGATAATTACTCAGTGTGATCCCGGTCTATTGGTCGAAAGACTAGGGCCGAAAATGAAAATAATAATAAATTGTCCAAATATCACGGTACAAGCTACCTTTTGGACATAACATCACATAATTTTTAAAAATAATACTTATTAAATTTAATCGATTATTTATCAAGGACCTAGTTTACGTATCTTGCTTTACTACTATTATCAAAAATGACATTTATTATAACAATTTATGACTTATTTTTTAATTAAATTAATTTTTATAAATAAAGCTATAAATTTGCGGTTGTTGATTGCAAATAATAACGAACAAAAAAATATTTAAATTCTTAGTTGTAAATAACTTCAATCGGAAAATTAAAATATATTATTAATTGAAAATTAGTTTAAATCAAAAATAAATAATTAATTAAAGAAAACTATAATAATAAGTTATTTGTATAATTAATAATTGGTTCGTAGATTTTTCTATTTTACAAAGTTATGGACCACTGATTGACTAACAGTGTCCCAACGTTGTAAAACGATAATCGGCCAGTCATGAGTAGCCATTCATTGGCCAGGCTAGGTAACCCAGTCTTGGTCCAAGTCTGGCTTGCCATTAGATGGCCAAAGCTAGGTAACCCAGTCTTGGCCCAAGCTCGGGTAATCATTGTAACGGCCAGGAATGAGTACCCAAACTTGAGCTAATATAGGTGTGCCAAAGCTAGGTTCCCCAGTGCTGGGCCAAGTAGGGGCCCTTCGTTCAACTCTGGCAGCTCCTGCATGGGTATGACTAAGACGTATACCTGCCGATCCTTTTTTCGTCAAAATTAAAGGTGCAATTTAATTTTGCAGTAAATGACAGAAAAATTTAGTTGTAAACTATGAACACAACTTTAATCGTGAATAACTTTTAAAAGAATGATTTTATCGAAAAAATCAAAGCGACCTTTTTTGTAGAGCGGAAAATTTCCTAACAAAATCTATATTGATCCTAGTTTTAGATTCATTTCCTTCAGAGATTAAAAATTAAATGCAAAAAGTCAAAAAATCTCATGTTATTTGAATGGGAAATGTAACATTATTTCGGCACGGTTTAATTTGAAAATTAAGAGCTTGTTTAGGGTGGATAATTTTTTTTAGGGCAAAAACTAAAAGTTCAGGGGGCGACAGCAAAAAAAATAACAACTTGGGAAATAACGGACACCCTAACGTACATACATACATACACTCGGACATCATCTTGAAATAAGTCAGAATAGCTTCCTCGAACCTCAAAACGTTAAAATCCCTTAGAAATTCGATTTTTGACCACGGACCGAAACCAATAACTTCCCGAATTTTTAAAAATTTTCAATTTTCTTAGCAAGAAGTTAAAAAAACAGTTTTCAATATTTTTCTTGGATATTTCCTATATTATTAATTTGACCTGAGTCAAAACTCATCTAAATCTTAATTTTGATCACAGACATTGATTTCTGCCTTAATATATTTATTTTATTGAACATAATCGGTAAAAATTTAAAAACCGCTTTTTTATCCATGATTTTCGATTTTCAAATTTTCAAACTTTAGCATATAACGTAACTTCTTAGAGCTTAAAAAGCTCATAAAAAAAAATTGCATTCAATAGCATTTTTGAGCTCGAAGAGCTCGAAAATATATTCACACTGTTTTCGAGCTCTTTAAGTTCGAAAACAGCGGGAAGTTTTGAGACTGGCCCGCAGGGCCAACCGACGCCCAGATTTTTATTTTAATAAACTCAAAAATCTGATAACTGTTGGATTCGAAATACTTTTTAGCACTAGAGACTGAGTTTATTATCATTTCCCTCAGTTATAATGGCCAGGATATCTAAAATTTCTCGATACTAACGCAATACTTATTGAATTAATTAATAATAAGTAATTAAAATTATCCCGGCCAAATTGGTCCTTGAATAAATTGTAATTTAACTTGATATTACAGTTTCTTGCAGCAAATTCTCGCGTTGACTTCGGCTTCGATATAATTCAGTGGGTGTTCTACTTCTCTCCTTAATTCTGTAGTCTTTCTTTTCTTAATTTCGTCGTTTTTTCTCGATTGTATAGTTACTTAAATCTGTAAAAGTTGACAATACAAATTCGTAGAAGGGTTATTATTCATAGCATCTGCTGATAATGGGCCTAATTTTAATTTAATGGTGGAAAATCGCCTCGTTCCACGTGAAGCGGGCAAGATATATCACTAGATATATTAATTGGTTTGGGATCCTTCGGCTGATCCCGGAATTTTTTCTACTAATTAACTTAGCTTACGGATGGGACAGATGTTTAGATCTCCCTGATCTATGTGACATCTGGTGACATGTCGTATAACTTATCTTACTCAAATGGGTTATAGTTAGAAGTTTTATTGACTACGGAAAAATCAAATTTTAAAATCAGTAATTATTCATAGGGACCTAATTTACCCTGTTACAATGGTAGAAAATTATAATGATAAACTATCTATTTACAGGAGTCAATGGAACAGTGGATGAAAGCATTAGCATGCGCAAGTTATGATTATATAAAGCTCATGGTAGCGGAGCTACAGAGACAATTAGATACAGCTGAAAAGGAAAGTTTGTGTTGTGTTGAAGAATCAGAATTACCGAAACCGCCTCCACGTATACGACATAATCCGTTCAATAGGCCCGAGTTTCATAAAAGATCTCAAAGTGTGAAGTCAGCGCCCGGAAGAACAGAAAATATTCCTCGAAGTAAAGTTACATTTCGAGAACTACACAATTCGTACGGTCGGCGGGTTCTTGCTGATATAAATGAATGGAAACACATAAAGAAGTGTACTGATACGCCATTAATTACACTTTAATGATATATACATATTCCTATATAGAGCGTATCATTTGAGATTACAATAATCTTACCACTATTATATTATTCATATGTACATTATATTATAATCGATATAAAATATAACGTTACAGATTCGATTTGTTTTTTTTTCAGCTTACTTAATTTTAGTTCATTGCGTAAAAATTTTCGTTACGATGTATCGCTTTCGCAAATATATTTAAGGTCATAATAACTCTGTATGTGTTTTGATTAAGTTTATTTGATGTACCCTCGATTAGTTATCAATGCACCGTTTATTTTTTTTACATATAGGCAACCAGAATTAACAAATTTCCCATAGGACAACTAAAATTGGTGGAAAAAGATCGGAAAAATCATTTCTTGGAAAATATCGATACAAATCTGGATTTCACTCAATTCTAGAAAAATTTGTCAGGCCCTCTCAAATAGTTTAGTAACAATAGCCATTTAAAAGGATGCACTTTTTTTTTTAAATTTTCCCTGATCGCCAGACTTTCTGATTAGAAAGTTGGTGTACATTAGTTGCGACCAACTTGATGACAAGTTGTCGACAACTTCCAGCTTTTGTAACTGTTAGCTACAGGTTACCGCCAACTTTCTCAGAAAGTTGGCGCCAGCGAGCTGCCACGAGCTGAAGGCAGGTTTCTAATAAAATTAAAGTCAACTTCCCCTCATCTAATTTAATGCCAACTTTTGCCACCAATTTTCGCAGAAAGTTGCCATCAACTTATGGAAATGATCGGCCAACTTGGCGATAAACTACTGCAGATAGTTTTCGTCAGTCTGCTGCCAACTTGGCTATCAGGGTTGATTTCAAAACTATACCATTAAGGTATTTAGTGTTGACAGATGGAATTTAGAGAATTAAAAAATCCTCAAATTTCTTTCTTTCAACAATCTCATTTCGGCCAATAGAATATTTATTAATAATGTTACGTTCGTCTTCCTCAGAAGCAGCAGCAAGTGTACACTGATAAAAAGAAACCTTTGAGTCAACTTGGTTTGAGTTGAGCCAAATACGCCACGACTTTAAATACAGCGAAATACGCTACGACTTTGGCTGAAAGGCCACACGTATTTAGAGGGAAATATCTACTCAAATACATGGCGTACTTGAGAACATATCAATTGTATTTGCGATGACTTACGCATTCAATTAAATAATATATGTAATTGAGTCAACATACTTGATACTTTATCCCGCCTACTTTTGCTTTTGTTTCTACAATACTTGAATTTGATGCAAAAAAATGACGATAATCTATCTTTTTTTTTAAATCTGAGTAAACTCACATTTAGTTGTAAAAATATAATTTTTTTCAACTCGATTGCTTTATATCTTTCTTTTAAAACACCGTAAATTATATGAAATTCATATAACATTTCTGCAATTTATTCAAGTGCTCGAGTCATTAACGATTGATCTTGCATTAAAATAATACTTTGTAGAATAGAGTGGAACCGGAGTGTATCCAGATTCAATAAATACTGAAACAAAAAATTACCGAAATTTATCATTTTTAGATCATTCGAGAGCGTTTAATAAATACAATCATTTTTTTAGGTAGATTTGTCTAAAATCTAGGTATCGCATTAATTCTCATGGTCGATTCCTCAAGGAATTTTGTCAGAACTTATTATAATTGGTTAAGTAAGATTAAAAAATACCATTCGTTAAAAACTTTATATATGTATATGGGGCATTCCATGCTACATCGTCCTACCAATGGATTTTGCATCTCCGATTTGGCTGAAATTGGGTCACTTTTTTGTAACCCTACAAAAAGGTTTTTATGAATTTATTCAAATTTTTTCATGTAGCCAATCGGGAGATATGCACTTTTTAAGATTTCGGGGATTTTTTTTTAAATAGCCACAACTTAGTGGAAAATTGTCCGATTTGGGTCTTTTTTTTTTAAATTCGTGTTTTTTGATGAATTTTCTAGAAAATTCATGCAAAAAAGTATTCATTATGAATTTGATTGTTTTTTTATTATTTCAAACTTGAAACAGCGATTTTACGATTGTTTTTATTCTTCGATTTTTTTTTTTAAATTTCTTAATCTGTTTATCCGTTCAAAATTTACAGATATATACATACGGCCGTACATACACATCTACATACACTCGGCCATCATCGTGAAATTAGTCAGAATAGCTTCCTAGAACCTCAAAACGTCAAGATCTAATAGAAGTTCGGTTTTCGAAAATCAGACCGAAACCCATAACTCCCCGAATTTTTGAAAATTTTCAATTTTCTTAGCGGAAAGTTAAAAAAATATTATAACCCATCATTATCACATTACGAGACTAGGCTCAAAATTCGTGTTTTGCGGAGTAATAGTTTTGTAAATTTAAAAAAAAAAATCCAAGGATACAAACAATTTTAAAATCGATTTTTTAAGTTTAAATAATAAAAAAACAATCAAATTCATAATGAATAATTATTTACATGATTTTTTCAGAAAATTTATCAAAAAACACGAATTTAAAAAAAAAGACTTAAATCGGACAATGTTCCACTAAGTTATGGCTATTTAAAAAAAAAATCCCCGAAATCTTAAAAAATTCATATCTCCTAACTGGTTGGATGAAAAAATACATAAAAACCTTTTTTTAGGGGTATAAAAAAGTGACCCAATTTTAGCCAAATCGGAGATGCAAAATCCATTGGTAGGACGATTTGGCATGGAATGCCCCATATAAAGTTTACAATTACGCCTAAAATTCTTACTGGATTCTAATGCAGTTTCCCACACTTATTCTATGGGTAATTATCCCGGTTAAGTTTGAAGATGGGCTGAATCGGTTGATTAGCTTAGAAGTTATGGCTGTTTGAAATTTTACGATTTTTCGAAAAAATCAGTCTTTATTCACTGTTAAAGTTCATATAACTTTAAAACTAATACTCATAGAAAATTTTCGTAAACAGTATCTCAAAGCTTGTTTAATAACCTTCAATTTTTTACCTTAAACTTGATATTTTGACTTTCTTCTATTAATTTGAGAGCCTTGAACGTTCGGATAGAATCAAAAAATTTTGAAAATATGGTTTTCATTCCTGACAACGTGATAACTTATGCACTTTCCATTATAATTCAATTCCGTCAGTTATATTGTATTGTGAGCAGAATAATTTATAAATTTCCCAACTATTTTATATCTTGACAGTATTTTTTACAGTACTTATAAAGTTTCAAACGAACCTGTACGCCCTATGATTTTAACTGGTCTTGTCATCGTGATAGCCGATATAATTCTCATCTGATCCTAATGAAATTTTGTACACATATTCTATGGGTAATTTTCTTGATTATTTTCGAAGATAGGTTTAATCAGTCGATTAGTTAAAAAGTTATGGCTGTTTGAAATTTTTAGGATTTCGGAAAAATCAATTTTCATTCACTGTTAAAGTTCATATAACTTTAAAACTAAAACTGATAGACAGTTTTTGTAAAAAGTATCTCAAAGCTTGTTTAATAAGCTTCAATTTTTGACCGTGAACGTTATGTTTTGACTACTTCTTTTATAATTTGATAGCCCTGAATGTTTAGACAGAATCAAGAAAATTTGAAAATATGGTTTTTATTCCTGATAACTTATGCATTTCCCGGTATAATCCCATTCCGTCAGTTATATTTTATTGTGATTCTTTAATTATAAAGTTTCGCATAACTTGGAAACTAAATATTTTAAATAATTTTTACCTAATTTATCTTAAAGCTGACTCGATAAGCTTCAACTTTGTACTATTAACTTGACATTTTTACTATCTTATGATACTTCTAAAGCATTGAAAATTTTTTTTAATATAGAAACGAGCATTTTTTATAGTTTTAAATCTTAATAACTCATACATTACACATTAAAATCTAATTCCGTTAGATTTTTCTTGTCGCTAATAAAATAATTTTTAATTTGTTTACACTGAATGCTAATATTTGGTTAATATTAATACCGTTAGGTTATAGTAACTATCTAATTATCAAACAAACATTGTAGATTATGAATATAACAATATTTTATTTGCCGGAAGGTTATATTGTTATATTATCTAAATAATAATTCGTCAAATTAACTATCCAAAGTTCTCCGAGAAAGTAAGTCGTTTTTTTTTACCCTCACTCTTGGAAAACGAGCCTAATTTCATACCCTGACTACGCACTCACGTGTATCACAATATATGCTTGTACGAAATTAACTTACTAGATCGATTGAGTGAGTAATCTACCTTCCATTTCGGCTCCTTAGCGGTTTTGAATCTCGGTGGGAACACCGTGAAATCACCGTGGTTACACAGAGGGTTTGTGCCATTTTATAACCGTGATTCTACGGTGTCCTCATCGTGATTTCACGGTGAACCCACCGTATAACCACGGTGAATCCGCGGTGTTTCCACGGTGATTACATGGTGTATCCACCGTGATTACACGGTGTCACCACCGTGATTACACGGTGTCACTACCGTGCTCCCACGGTGTACCCACCATGGTCCTCTGATGTATCCACAAATTTTATTACGAAAAAAAAAAAAAAAAAAAAAATATCCGCAGACTAGTAGGCTCGATCCCGAGACCTTTGAATTCGAAGTCTGATCTGTTACCCACTGTGCCAAATCTCACACTTGAAAGATGAGGTTGATTGTATTTATTCAGATAAAATTGAACTTAAGAAAATTAGAGACATTAAATAAATGATTGTTTTCTTATTTGTGATATATTTAATCATATTATTGTTGATATGGTAACGAGACCAATATGGGTATAATCACTAATAACAAGACAATAACTACTTGTTTTGGTCAATTATATAATTGAGACGTTGAAAATTTTTAAACTCAAATAAAAATTTTTTTAGTTGATATTTCGGTTTTTAGGTAGATTTTTTTAAAAATGTAACTTTTGTATTTGCCCTCATGGTCAATTTTTCAAGGAATTTCGTCATAAACTATCATAATTAGTTGAGTAGAGTTCAAAAATACCATTCGTTGAAAAATTTATATGTGTATGTGTATATATGTATATATATATATATGGGTAGATCCATTAATTCTCGACGAAAGTGTGCGCACTAGGGTCGGCGATTTTTATGCTGATTTTTTCTTCGAAAGTACACCTAAAAAGGAGACGATCCTAAAAACTTGAGCCCGATATGTGCAAATCCGGCTGCTGGAGAATTTTTTGAATTTTTAAAAAGTCGATTTTTCACTAATTTTCAAATTCTTGTATCTCCGCTTGTATAGAACTTAGAGACTCCTATTCAGCGGAATTCTTCTCAGTAAGACTTCTACTTTTATGAAAAAAATAGATAGTAAGTCTAAACTTATATCAGGCTTAGCTAATAGGTTCCAACTAAACATCTGCTTCTGCTAAATTTTACCTATTTATAAATTACTATTATACGTACCGTATTTGAAGTTGAGAGTCGACATGCAGCTAATATCTATTGTCGAGGTATATTTTAATGGAATCTACCCAGCTTTTGCTTAATTGCTCCGATTTTGTAAAGTTATAGCTATTTAAAACCAATCAAATTTTAAAAAATCGCTGTCTTTAAATAGCGAGAACTTTTTTCTCCGAACTTCGATTTGTTTCAAACTTTCAGGAAAGTTGCTTTATTCTGTCCCCAAGAAGCCCTGAAAATTTGAACTAGGGAATCGAGCTTGTATTTAAGGCATACATTTTTTAATATTCTCAAAATTGCGTTGAACACGATAAGGAATTCCTTAATAGTCACCACTTTAGCACAGAAAATAATGATTATTAAATTAGATAGAAATAATTTCAGGTACATATTCAATAGTTATTGAAATTTTATGTTGTAATGTTACGTAAAAGTACCAAAAAATGTAAAGAAAATAACTATTGTAGAAAATTTGAAAAATTTTTATTTATAAATTCAGTTTAACTACTTTACAATCTTTTTCAAAAGAAGTCACTCTTACTTCTAAAGAATTGTCGTCGATAGGTGTAAAAGAATGGTTACCCAGATTGCAAAATGACGTCTTGATGAGTTCTGAATGAATTCTTATTCATGATTTGGACGTCTCATCAACATCTTAAAGAAGTCTCTAAGAAGTTCTCAAGATGTCGAATGAGCTACCTAGCGAACTCAGTAAGACGTCTTTAAACAGAAATCTCAAAGAGTTCTTTCATCTGACTTTGCAAATAAGACTTAAGTATGAATTCACCATGACGTCTTTAAGGAGCTCCTAATTTGAACTCCATAAAGAAGGTAAAAAAAGGATATATTTAGTCGTCACAAAACTGACATCTTATTTATGGAGTCTTTAAGAGCTCTTAAGTGAGAGTTCTCAAAAATAATACCTTTAAGAAGTCATTATGAGACTTCTTGAGGAAGCCTACAAAAAGACGTTTTAAAGCAGTCATTCCGACTTGAATGCTGTCTGGGTAATTAGAGTGTCCTTGATGGTTTTTACAGATCACTATGAGTTGTGATTTTATTCTGTATACGTTATACATGAATAAAATGTTGATAAGACGTCCAAATCATGAATAAGAATTCATTCAGAACTCATCAAGACGTCATTTTGCAATCTGGGTAACCATTCTTTTACCCCTATCGACGACAATTCTTTAGAAGTAAGAGTGACTTCTTTTGAAAAAGATTGTAAAGTAGTTAAACTGAATTTATAAATAAAAATTTTTCAAATTTTCTACAATAGTTATTTTCTTTACATTTTTTGGTACTTTTACGTAACATTACAACATAAAATTTCAATAACTATTGAATATGTACCTGAAATTATTTCTATCTAATTCAATAATCATTATTTTCTGTGCTAAAGTGGTGACTATTAAGGAATTCCTTATCGTGTTCAACGCAATTTTGAGAATATTAAAAAATTTATGCCTTAAATACAAGCTCGATTCCCTAGTTCAAATTTTCAGGGCTTCTTGGGGACAGAATAAAGAAACTTTCCTGAAAGTTTAAAACAAATCAAAGTTCGGAGAAAAAAGTTCTCGCTATTTAAAGAAGCGATTTTTTAAAATTTGATTGGTTTTAAATAGCTATAACTTTACAAAATCGGAGCAATTAAGCAAAAGCTGGGTAGATTCCATTAAAATATACCTCGACAAAAGATATAAGCTGCTGGTCGACTCTCAACTTCAAATATGGTACGTATAATAGTAATTTATAAATCGGTAAAATTTAACAGAAGCAGTTGTTTAGTTGGAACCTATTAGCTAAGCCTGATATAAGTTTAGACCTAATATCTATTCTTTTCATAAAAGTAGAAGTATTACTGAGAAGAATTCCGCTGAATAGGAGTCTTTAAGTTCTATACAAGCGGAGATACAAGAATTTGAAAATTAGTGAAAAATCGACTTTTTTAAAAATTAAAAAAATTCTCCAGCAGCCGGATTTGCACATATCGGGCTCAAATTTTTAGGATCGTCTCCTTTTTAGGTGTACTTTCGAACAAAAAATCAGCATAAAAATCGCCGACCCTAGTGCGCACATTTTCGTCGAGAATTAATGGATCTGCCCATATATATATATATATATATATATATATATATATATATATGTGTATATATTGTAACGTAAATTTTACTTAATACTCGATAAACTCAACAAAATTACGCATAACTTTTTACTCGATAAAATTACTCAATTACTCGAACTCAAATTACACAAAATCGGGCTACGTTACACTTCGCCCACCGATCACTCCTCTCATTTTCCCCAGATCCTGACGGGCGCCAGCCGACTTTTATTTCCCCGGTATCGGCAACCGGTTTAAACGTACACGTGAATTAAAACCTAAAATCTAAATCCTTTGGAGATGAGCGAAATGAACGGTGGTAGCGGCATGTCCTGGTGCGTTCAGTATGTTAGGTTGTGGAGAAAGGGTTGCAGTTCTTATGACGCGGAAGAAGCCAATTAATGACATTTAAATTAAAATAAAATAAAGAAAAGAAAACTAAATGAAATACCGTAAAAATGACGCGAGAATGACGCGGAGGGCCCAAATGGCCCGCGGTCGAGTACTCTCGGTCCATCAACCACATAAATACCTGAGTACGCCATCGGAAACCTCTCGTGGACGAGGAATCACAAAACTTAACACAATAATTGATAAAGTGGACTCACGGGTCTTCCCGCAATGTCACTCCCCGTGATATCCGAAGTTAGCGAATTTTTAACTTCTTCGAGCATCGCAAACGAGGCATGCCATCCCCAAATAAACGTACACGTACCCCAGCTAACTCCGGGTACCAACATGCAGGGGCGGCGACATCTCAGTCGCTCCTCCGTGGTCACCACGTCAACCCCGAGGGCTAAGCCTAGGCCTAGTCGTCATCACTGGTCGGGAGGCACGTTATCTTGGCCACTATCCGCGACACAGCTAGATATCCCCCGTTAAATCTACGCTTCATCACACAGACACTCCGAAACATACACCGTACCGTACACTTACTCCTACTCTCAACACACTTAACTCACCGCACATACATACTTCATACTCTCAACTCTTCATCTGCTACACTCAACTCGACACACATACTAGCTCTATCTCTCTCTAACACACAGATTCACACTTACTCCATCCTCAACTCTACCCCCTCGGCAAGGTAACGTCACAATATATATATATATATATATATATATATATATATTCATGTAATAGAACGGACTATTGAGGATACGATTGCGTCTACAATTCTAATTCGATCTTAATAAAATTTTCTACACTTATTTTATGTGTAATTACCACAGTTAAGTTTGAAGATGGGCTGAATCGGTCGATTAGTTTAGAAGTTATGGCTGTTTGAAATTTTAACAAGTTTTCGAAAAAATCAGTTTTTAATCACTTTTAAAGTCCATATATCTTTTAAACTAAAACTCATAGATAATTTCTGTAAAAAGTATTTTAAAGCTTGACTAATAAGCTTTAATTTATGACCTTGAACTTTTTATTTAAACCATTTCTTCCAATAATTTAATAGCATTGAAAATTTTAATGGAATCAAAAAATGTTGAAACTATGGTTTTCATTTCACATAATTTATGCATTTCCCATTATAATACAATTTTGTCACGTGTATTATATTGTGAAAAAAATAACCTGTAAATTTCACAGCTACTTTATATTTTATAAGTATTTCTCTTATTATTTATGATGTTTCAATCGTACCTGTACGTCTTATAATTATAACTGGTGTTGCTATTGTAACAGCGATTACAATTATGATCTCATACTAATTAAATTTTCAATACTTTATTTATCCGAAGGTTAGTTTGGTATATCACCTATATAATGTTATGTCAAATCAACTATCTGAAGTTCTCTATTGAAAATAATCGTTGTCCTTTTTTACCCTTACTCTTAGAAAATGAGTTTAATTTCATGTCATGACTATACACTAACATAAATCACAAGATATGTATGTATAAAACTAACTTTTTATATCGATTAATTGAAAAATCTACCTTCCGTTTCGGCTGCCGAATGGACTTTTTATTTATAACTAAATTCATTATGGAAACTTTGAAATTACCTTAACTGTCCCATTATTGATCTTGTTACCATATTTTCAGTAATTTTGAAAAAGTTTGTATACTTTATAACATTTATGAATGCGGTAAATTGAAAAATTTCATCGACTTTATAAGATTGATGAATCATTGTAAAATCAGTTTTTTCGAATTATGTTACGTTATATAGGCGTATCTTCATTATTTCACAAAACTCTATGCTCACACACCTGCACAGCATAATACTCACTCAGAAATTGCTCAGATAGAATTGGCTAGAACTCAATTGTTGAAAATTTTTTATGATCATTTAAAATTTTCTATCAATTTATAAAATTATATCTGTTTTTTGACTGAATAGATAAATATGTAAGATTATATACCAAATAATTTAATTTTATATATTTATATGAAATTGAACTATGAAAATTTATATTATTATATATAAATATAAGTGTGTATACTAGGGTGTTTAAAAAAAAAAACAAATCTTTTTTTTTATGGTATTCAAAAATTAAAGGTATAACTAAAAATACAAATTGTAGTACCATTTCGAGCTCTTAATAATAATATTCAGGTTTGCCTCAATCCATTTTTCTATTTATCATTTAAATAACAAGGCAAAAAAAAAATTTTTTTTTTTGAATTTTCTAGCTTACACATCAATCAACGGATTTTTGTGCACAATAATTAGTTCTGTAGGAAATTCAACGATCTACAAAAAAAGTCTCTTATCATTTTTTGATAAATCCCAATGTTCTAAAGTTATTTGAGCTTCAAGTCAAATTTATATTAACTTTTAGATATTTTTACTTTTCCGGCAAAATGATCAGTCTTATCACAAAATGTGATGAAAACACGGTTTTCGAAAATCGGACCGAAACCAATAACTTCCCGAATTTCTGACAATTTTCAATTTTCTTAGCGGAAAGTTAAGAAATCTGTCTATCGGTTGAACCTGCGGGCCATTCCCAAAACTTCCCGCTCTTTTCAAGCTTTTTGAGCCCGAAAACATTGTTGTGAATACATTTTTAAGCTCTTCGAGTCCGAAAATACTTTTGTATGCCATTGTTTTCGAAAAAGACGTTTTTTATTATTTTTTCATCCAACGATATCTCTCGAACGAATTGACCAATTGAGACGGTTGAGGTGGCAATCGACGCATTTTATTAAGTTCTAGAGCTAATCATATTTTAGAATTGATTAATCAGGTCGTTTTTGAAAAATTTCAAAAAAACTATAAACAAAATTTTTTGTAATTCTTTTGACAACGGTTTCTCTTCAACGAATAAACCGATTTTGATATTTGAGGTGGAATTCAACGCAGCTTATGAAGTTTCCGAGCTGATTATATTTTGGGATCAATCCATCGAGCCCATTAAAAGTTATCAAAAAAAAAAAAAACATTTCTGAAAAAATTTTATTTTTGGAATATCTCCGAACGCACTTTACCGATCAATCTCAATTTTTCACAATTTGTAGATATTAACAAGCCGCGTTAAATGCCACCTTGGAGATCAAAATCGGTTTATCCGTTTAAAAGTTACAAATATTTACATACGTATGTACGTACATATACACATACTAGTCCGAGAGCTGATGAGCAATTTTGAGCAGGTTCTTGAGGCACTTAGCAAAATTTTGTGTGCCCCTGAAAGACCCATAAAAAAGATAGTCGAAGTCTGGCTGGAGGGTAGCAGCCCCCCGGCAACCCTTGAATTTTTGAAAAAGGGAAATTTCTTTATTCGACAAATGTTTTTGAGGCATTTTGATTTTTATATATCTTTAAGTTAGATATGTAAAGAATTGATATATGCAAAAGTCAGATCAATTAGTCGGCATTTAATGTTAGCCAGACTAGTAAAAAATGGTTTGTAAAACAAATTTAAAAAATGTTATTAAGGCACTTTGAAATTATGGGAGGGTAATATAGATAATTAAAGATAAATAATCCAAAAAAGCCAGATCATTTTGATGGAACTTTCGATCTGCCAGATCGTCGTGAAAGTATCGCCTAAGCGCGTGTGAACAGTACTATGTAACGCTTAAGGTGCGAGAGAGAGCGTATATCGGCTGTGCCTCTGGCTCAAGACCACTACGACATGATTGGCTCTCGTAAGACCACGTGATCTACAGTGCCCGTGCGGCAGTTCATTCAATCATTTCGGAGTAAATGAATAATTTTGAAAATAATAATAACAGCAATAATAGCTATAATAAAATTTGAAATAATATAAAAAATATGTTTTTTTTTATTTTTGTAAAAAATATCTTATTCTTTATTTTTACAACTATTATTATATTCATTATCAAATTATTTTAAATTGCATTACTATTATTGTTATTTTTTTAATTATATTATCTTTTTCAATTTTATTTTATTTTATCATTATTTTTCTTTTTATTATTATTGTAAAACGAGCGAATAAACAATGAGGATCGGGTAAGTGGTGATGGAATTTTAACAATCAAAAATTACACAATTTTTAATAAGAAATAAATTAGATATTTATTTACTCTATGTACACTTAAAACTGTGAGAAGATAATATTAAACAGCGAATGCAACAAAATATATACGCGATAGCGTAAGCAAACAATAATAAATTCATGTATTTTAAATTCGACGGGTGGTCGATAGCGGTTAACAACGCGGTAATTAATTTGTAAATAATTAGACTTGAGCGACAATCAATTTATTTTCAATAAATAGTACCCTTAATTTAATATCTGGTTATTAAGAATATTTTAGCGTTATAATTCAGCGGAATTAAACTCAAGAGCAATAAGAAAATTATATAGAATAATCGAAGCGGTTTAGAACACGTGGTAGTTAGTACGATTGCACGATAAGAATAAAAGCACGAGGAGAAGCGGTTGAAGACCAGAAGCGAAAAGCAATAGAATAGTGGCGTCTTCTTCCTTCGTTGACGCTCGGTGGTGACGTGGACAGCATGGCTATCCCAACGAATTTTCTAATTGGCTTAAAAGCGCGCCAACAGGATGTAGTTAGCCGCCAATTTTCCTGATTGGTCGGCTGGTAGCGGGTCTCTCAGGCCGGCTTGAAACAGCCATGAGAAAGAAATTGTATGTGCTGGGCCCAAATAGCGAGTGACCCGACACTATTCTGACCTTAAAGTCAGTAGCGAGTTCGGCAGCTCCCCGACGTAGTGAAAGTACACGAAGCTTTTTAAAATAATTAATCTCGTGACTGAATAATAATAATAATAATAATTTATTTGATTAGCAAAAGCTATTTATACACATTTTAAAAAGAAAACAATAATAACAATCATACACATGTGAAGATACAATATAATTTTTCATTTGACGGTCAGTTTTTAGACAATAGTATTGACCCAATCCTTAAGATATCTTTTAAAATATGTCATTCTGTCTTCAGATCGATACACTAACGGTAATTTATTATATAAGTCAAAACCTTTATATATAAGACATTTTTCCGCGGACCGTGTTCTAGTATGTTTAATGGATATAAGTGAACTGTTCCTAGTTTGGTAATTATGTACGTTATTTATTCTAGTTATAAGCTTATACATATATTGAGGTGCTTTATTCAATATTATTTTGTGAATCAGAACACATGTGTTATACACCATTATTTGCCTGATATCTAGCCACCCTAATGCCGACAACATTTTATTAACATTTGTACATTTATTTACGCCTAAGATTAGTCTCATTGCCCTATTTTGTATTTTTTCGAAGTTTATCTAGTTCACATTAATTGAAGTTTAGCATTAATGAGCTGCAATAGTCAAAAAAGGGTGCTATGACGGATTTATATATTGTATTTTTAGCATAACATGATAAAGAAGTGTCTAGTCGGTACATAATATTCAACTTTCTTGCTACTTTTCCACCAATCATATCAGCATGCTCTTTAAAACTTAGATTGTTATCAATCACTACTCTAAGGTACTTGGTACTTGTCACTTCCTGTATTTTTACATTGTTTATTTTAATCTCGCATTGATTCATTATATGCTCTCTTCTTTGATCATGTACAACCATAAATACGATTTTTTTGGTATTGATTTTTAATTGATTAGTTTTTAGCCACGTTGCTAGAATTTCTAAGCCTGAATTTAAAGTCACAACAATATCACATGTCCATTTACTTGCTATATAGAGTAACATATCGTCTGCGAAGAGTTTACAGATAATACCTAAGTCTCTAAACTTTTGCATAATTTTATTTACATGAATAATAAAAAGTAGAGGCCCAAGTTTTGAACCTTGTGGCACTCCATGTTCAACACCTATCTCTTCTGATATAGCATTTCCAAACTTAACTCTTTGCCTCCTGTTACTCAAATAGGACCCAAACCATTTTAGCACAACACTACGCAAACTTATTTTTTCTAATAATCTTATCAATACACGTCTATCAATAGTCTCGAATGCTCTGGCTAAGTCAATTAATAGTACACCAATCCACATACTATGATCTAATTTATTCCTCCATTCTATGAGAGTATTCTGCAAAGCTGTCTCACACGAGAAGAATTTACGGAAACCAGACTGTCCAGTATCTAGCTTATAATATATCTCAATAAATTTATCTAGCTGTGTCTTTAAAATTTCTTCTAGTACTTGTTCCAAAATTGGCAATGTGTTTTGGCCTAAAATTTTCAGCCTTATAACTATTTTTAACCTTAAGAATAGGAGTTATAACGGAAGCATTCCAACAGTTCGGAACAACACCTAAATCAAGCGAATATTTAATAATGCTTAAAATTATGTTTTTATCATAATTCCATATTTTTTTAATTATTACAGCGTTCAAGTCATTCTTAGCTTCTTTGTTTACATCTAGCCCATTTAGAATTTTATCAATCTCAACACTAAAGATATCGTTAAATTTATCCCAGATTTTATTGCAACTGCCCTTGTCATTAGAAGTACTATTATCAGTATTATAATCAATACTTATGTCACGTCTACCAATGTCTTTTATTATTATTTCTATACTAAATATAAAATAATTATTAAACTTATTTGCTATATCTAATTTATCACTTATATCTATGCCATTAAAATTTATACAGTCCGGTGTTTCTGCTCCAGTTTTTTATCACCAATTAATGTTTTTATGTTTTTCCACATGAGCTTTGGATTCGATTCAAATTTATCAATATTTTGTTCATAATATTGTTTTTTACTCACTCTCAAATCATTTAGGATTTCATTCCTCAAACTTTTGTAATATAATATATCATCTAATTTTTTTGAATTCTTAGCTAAAAAAAAAATTTTGTCCCTAAGTTTCATCTTATTTATAATGTTCTTAGTAATCCATAGCTTCTTAGACTACTTATGATTTAATGTTCTAGAGCAAATTGGAGCGATTTCATCAATTGTCATAATTATTTTTTCATGTATTTCATCAACCAACAAATTAAACTCAGATTCATTGTCAATTTTTAAGCCATTGTCAGCCTCGTCATTTACATTAAAACCTCTCAGATTATATCTTAATTTTGAGAAAAATAAGTTATCATCAAAAGTATTGTAGTTCCTGTTAAAAATTGTTGTCGTATTTTTTTTTTTATACAAATACTGCTCCATATTGAGTAAAATAATGTTATTGTATGAGATCTTAGGAGTCTTAAGTACTGTAGATTTTATTTTGCAACTACTGAATACCAAATCAATAATTGTATCTGATGTTAATGTTGAACAAGTAGGAACATCTATCTTTTGCTTTAGTCCCAATAATGAAAGTTCCTCAATAATTTTCACTGAATAATAACTTTCTTTACTTATGTCAACTAAGTCTTCTAATAGTGAAACAATATTTTTACAGAAATTACTGATAATACCAATATTTGGTGATCGATATAGATTACAGATCATCAATTTCTCCTTCCCTTGAATAATAATAATAATAATAATAATTTTTTGTTGAATTTAATGAAATGATCAGAGTTTATTTTATTTTATTAAAGGAATCACGGCTTTACTGATCTGGTTTATTGACTTGTTAGATTATATTCATCGTATTAATAATTAGTCCACATGTGATTATTAATACGATGAATATAATCTAACAAGTCAATAAACCAGATCAGTAAAGCCGTGATTCCTTTAATAAAATAATAATAATAATAATAATAATAATAATAATAATAATAATAATAATAATAATAATAATAATAATAATAATAATAATAATAATAATAATAATAATAATAATAATAATAATAATAATAATAATAATAATAATAATAATAATAATAATAATAATAATAATAATAATTTTTGTGTTAAAGGAATGACGGCTTTCCTGGACTGTTTAATTGACGATGATTTTTTTATTTAGAATCTAATCTGCGTATGAATTATTACATGTGGATTAGTAATGCTTAAAAGTATCATTTTTAATACGCACTGTAATACCATACTTTAGTTGAAAAGATTCTAATTATAATTAGAATATTTTCAACTAAAGTATGGTATTACAGTGCGTATTAAAAATGATGCTTTTAAGCATTACTAATCCACATGTAATAATTCATACGCAGATTAGATTCTAAATAAATAATCGTCAACTAAACAGTCCAGGAAAGCCGTCATTCCTTTAACACAAAAATAATAATAATAATACCAATAGTAATAATAATAATAATAATAATAATATTTGGGGTGGGTTTTAAAATAATTTTATACTCGTAGATATATTTATTAAACATAATATTTATTGAATATTTAGTTGTTTACACGATTACATATATAATTTTTATTGAATATTACGATTACATGATTGAATATATTGTATTGGAATATTGTCACCAATAAAACCTGTATTTTACGATGTCTTTTAATATTAATGAAAGTATTATAATATTCTTCTACAATTTCATCATTTTTCCGGAACTGTCCGTCAAAGACTGATAAAAATTCAGAAAGTTTAAAATAAGTAGACATATTATGCAAATACATGATACAATATTGGCCGCACATTTGAGAATTTTCCTGTTGGAATCGTTGATTGTTATAAGTGAACTGTGTGCAGTTTCTTCTGAGCCATCTGATGTGTTCTGGAATGATTGGAGGTTATCCATAGCTATCGAAGTACCATCCCTGGCCGTGGTGATTAATGTAGATGGCAACCCAGTGTTGCCCGGGTTGCTTGTATCCATCTGTATTAACAACTAGAGCGATCGGTTTCGTCAATATTTTTGGAATCTTGTCCGCCGGGTACACACCTACTGTCCGGTTCGGAATGTACTGAAGAGCTTTGAATATCTTTACAGTGTTCATTACATAGAAAACAATTTTGCTGATCATGCGCACTGTATGTTGGGTATTCTTGGAAAATTTTTTGATCGATAGGTATTTCAATTAAGCAGGATCTCCGTTCATCAACTTTATCATCGTTTATTTCGCCGAGTAACCATTTTTTCAGAACGCACGCACGTGATAAGACACACTGGTTATTTTTTAATGTACTTGCTGATACGCGTGTGCTATGTAGCATACATACAAGATCTGCCTGTGATTGGTTCTCAATGGATATAGCGTTTTGAATACTGTCTATTTCTATTACTACTCACCATCACTATTACTATTCACCATCATACCAATGCACACCATTTCTTTTTGTAATTAAATTATTTTCTTTTTGACGTTTTATATTCAATAGTGAAAAATCAAAGTCTTAAGACAGTATCCAGTGCCCAATGACGTTTGCTTCCAAACTTAAACACGCGATCTCTTTAGGTAAAAATTCACAATTGTTGTTAAAAAAGCCGTTGATGTCTACCACAATATTCATCATGTTTTTACACACAACTGCTTAGAAGTAGATTTACTTGTGTACTAAATTTAAAATTTTCATAGCCGTCTTTTATATTCTTTTTAATGCTAATTTAGCATTTTAACCGATAAATTCAACAGATATTTGCCTGGAGGCATCTATTTCTATAACGCCGTCATACTCAGCATATACTATACAGTTAATCGTTGTTTCTAAAGCTTCAGCAAAACGCACTTCTATTCTAACGCTACCATGGCGTATCAAATTCCAGTGTGAATTACTGTTTGCTGACAAATCGGCTGTCAAATCAAAAGCAAATAAACAATGTCCTTTTGGGTAGTCAAAGCGATTTATAGTGTTACCGTCATTTAGAAAATGCACACCTGTTCCTGAAAAAACAGTATGATAAGCGTCTATATATTGACCACCGTCTGAAAAATCTGTTTGTAATGGTTTTGTAGGCATTTGATGCCCATCAACGTAAAGTGATAAATAGTTAATATTGAAATGTTGAAAATTAAAAGGATTCAAACTTTTATCACCATTAAAGGCTTTGTTATTTACGAACCCCAGAATAACTCTTCTCGGTATTTGACCCAGTATCACATTATCAATTGATTCACCATGAACGCCTGTATGAATTGAAACGGCTTTTACCTCTACACGTGTTATAGGATATTTCGCAGTGGTTTTAGTTAGAGATCTAGCGTGGGCAAGTAAAAAACTAGGCGAGATTTTAGCTCTTCTCACAACTAGGCTAGCTTCTTGAATATGGAGAGTTCAGTTTTGACTATCAGCACCACCTATAAGACAAAACGAATCACGAGATCTTGTTAGGCGTAAACGCATTTCTACACCATTTATAAGAAACCTTTCTTGGTTATAAACATCACAGTGTAAATGACCAATAAAATCTAAAGTTTTTCCACAAGTCAAGAAACTCCGACGTGTTTTAAGGCCCTCGTTGGCATCGGCTATATCATCGAATTTACCAGGTGTATCTTCAGCTTAACCCACAGTCGTTAACTGTGATTCTTTACCATCATAACCGTAGTTTAATAACGTTTCTATGTACGCCTGTACGCATATAAATTGTTAGGTGTTGACATAGGTTTTTGATTGAATAATACATCGACTTGATTGAACATGGAGTGCAATAAATTATTTACAGGACCGACTTTTGGTGATGTTGTTCCTGCTGCTGCTGTTGTTGTTGGGGGATTTTGTTTTATAGTTACACGAACACTGAGCATTGTATGAGCAAGATCGATGTATTCATCACCTTGGCCTTGAACAACAAACTCAATTGGTGAATTATCTGTTAATGATGAAATTGGTTTTTAATACACCCATGGAGAACCTTCAATCGCTGTTTGTGTAGGTGGCAATGAAAATAGCTCCAACTCAGATTTTGCGCATTCACATGAATATGTAAAAAAGCCATTATAAACTGTTATTGAAATATGTCATACACACTACGCTGTTTTGCTTTAGTATTCTTGACTGTGTTTTTCCGTTTTTTCTGTACTGTATTCTTCTTCTTCAGGGTGGCTTTCTTGTGAGGTTTTTTCTTTTTATTATTTTTCAATTTTGGTTTAGAACCTTTTTTACTACGTTTCTTTTTCACCACACGACCTCTTTTACTTGGTAACACACCTATACTGCCGGTATTTAGCAACTGGCTCGGCACATACCCCTGTCATAAAACTATCAATTTTTTGCTGAGCTTTGCGTTTTAAGTTATTACCCGATTCACGGACACGTGTTTGAAAAGATTTTTTAATAGGTACGTCATGATTTAAAATATCATAAGCTATATTCACACCCGACCGCGCAGCCTCTTTCCCCACAGCTTTAGCACCACTTTTCAAAATAGGTAACACTTTCCTAAACAGACCTTCAAGAAAACTACCAATACCTTGACCTCTTTGATAAGGTGAACCTATATAAAACTGGTGAATGCCTTCGTAGTCGCGGCTACCACACCCGTATTGCATCAGTTCGTAATGTGTCATTATTTTAGGTTAACCAACTCTTTGGAAGTGTAACGTTACTGACGATGTCCCACTTTCAAATGGTATAGGTTTACCAAATTCATCTCTTAGATCAATTTCAATCGTTGCTAACTGTGTGCGTGAAACAGGTATATAGCGGGGTGGTGAGAAACTGATGATTTTTAGGCTGCCGTAATTGTAGTGGTCAATATCATGAGGTACTGGTCTTAGCAGAGGTGTCTGAACGTCACCTGTTATATAATTTTCACAAATATCCGAATATACGTAAATAGTACCTGGTAGTGCAGCACTTAGAGCAGCAGGTTTGCTGGCTCTGTATGGTTTATTTTTTTCTATTGTTTTTGACGAAGAGTCTTGTGGATTGAACCCTAAAATAACCTGCAGTCGTTCACTAATTTCTAGACTGTGTGATGCATCATCATCTGCACATGCTTTATAGGCTGAAACATATCCGCCTGAATCGTACTCGAATTTGACATGATCAGAGAACTCTTTTTGTTTATGAATATAGCCTTTTTGTTTATGAATAGCCTCTAATAGTGCTTCGATAGATTTATATACACCATAAGGCGCGTAGCCTAAAATTACTTTGTCTTTCCATTCTTCGGGAATACTATCCTCTGTACCACTAGACTTTATATAATTAAATATACCTAAATAACTGTTTTCATTATCCTGCGTAATATGAAGAAAAGTCATAGGCATTTGAATTTCTGTCAATCCAACTTCCCATTCACCTGGTAGTGTTATAGTATGCGATAACCGTGTAACAAATCTTGTAGTCGTGTTTTCAGGAAAATACACCATACTACTGTTACTAGGAAGAACAACGTAAAAATTATCACGCACATTTGCCATTTTTACCGCACGCGTGATAATTCTTCAGTGTAAAAAATACCGTCTATCACTTCGTTATTTAAATCTTTCAATAAATATACTACAGGATGCCTGTATGTAGAGACAGACGCAATCCTAAACATTTCTTTTGACCAACTGCTTTCATACCCTTTCACGAACGGTGCTTTCGCTTTACTGATGCGTACCAATTCACCAGCATTATATTTAGGTTGTCTTACTGTTCTTTTGATATACCGTTTTTGTAAATTATGAAATGCTTCATCAGCTTTTTGTTTGTTAACTTCATATGGGGCCATTTTTATACCACTATGTTTTGCATGATTATAGCTATACACAATTTTTTGTAGAACTTCAACGTATTTCTTTAAACGTGCGTGTGTGAAATACCGCCATAGTCTCTCTTTAAGAGTTCTGTTGAAACGATCAACAACGGCCGCTTTAACATCAGGGTTTCTAACTGTTCTAAATATTACATCATGTTTCTTTAAAAATTCTTGAAATAAGTTGCCCAAAAATTCTTTACCTCTGTCTCTCTGTAATAATCGTGGCTTACGTGAACTTGCTCGTTTCAAAATTTTTTTAAAAGCTTGTGCGACACAAATATTTGATTTATTAATTACGGGTTCTACCCAAACGAACTTACTCAACACATCGATAACAACTGATAGATAATCAATATTATTATTGTATGATGAAATATTGCAAACGTCAATTAAATCAGCCTCCCACACATAGTCAATTCTTGATACATTATAACATCTTCTGTCAAACCTGTGGCTGTTCATGCGGTGTGTATTGTAGGTTTCTTGTTTTTCCAACCATTTTTGAACACTCCTTTTTTTAAATAAGTCCGTTGTATGATCCGATTCAATACTCTTTTTAAAGAATTAACACTACCGGTAAAACCGGCAAAATGGGCCGGGTTATAGTAAGTTTTTTCTAATTTTTTAAATATTTGAGCTTCACCCATTTTATTTTCCTGCATTGTGAAACGCCTTCACCGTACTGATTATCCGTACCTGGTGTGTAATCAGAAGACGTGTCTATATGTAACTGCGTTTTATTTAATATTGTGTTGTTGATATTATCTTCAATGCTGGAGCTACTTTCTTCGCTAATTTTATTACTATTAGAGGTCTGACGTAATGAATTTCTTGGTGTTGATGCAGATACATCACGGGAATGAAATAAATTATGATTTCCTATGTATTCACGAGGTACATGCGTTGCACGCAGAATCCTGGAAAATTGACGTTGCCCAATAGCGTGGCTATTTTTTCTGTGTCGTATAGCGTGATTTATAAGATCAATAATATTTGAGTCTATTATTGATTCATTATTCATAGTTACTAAGCCATTAGAATCCCATGATATAACATCATCAGGTAACTTTTGAAACTTCTTTAGCAATAATTTTGCTTTATTTTGAAATTTAGATGGTACGCTTTCAATAATTGTACTATTAACAGTTGAAAAATCATTATCAAGAGTTTTTTCAATAACCGGCCTTTTACTATAGTGATATAATGTGTTTTCATTGATCGGTTCAAATTTGTCAGCCTCTATTAGTCTCAAATACTTTTCTAACGCTTGTGAATAAGCAGACTATTTTGCGCGATCGTCTGGATATGTATCAGAATATAATATCCGATAAATTTCACTATCTAACCTCGATAGAGTTGTTCCTGTAGTTTGTATACTCTGCTTTTGCGATGTAGTCACATCTGCTAAATTTTCACCCGCTCTTGTTACAGCATCGGTTGTAATAACTGTTTTTTCAGCAACCAGTACCATTTAACGGACATGCTCCATTTTGATTAGATATAAAGCTGGATAATAATGTGCCAAGTATAGGTGCTAAAAAAAGCGGTAAAAATCCACCTTTTTGAACAATTATTTTCTTTTTCTGTTGTAGGCTACTGTTAGGTGGAGCTAATTTTCTCAAAACCGGTGCGTGGCGTTTTAATTTTTGTTTTTCTTGCTGTTTCAAATCAACACTACCTTGTAAGATGTTCAAAGCACACTCGCAAATACACCTTATTAATGCAGTATCAGCCTTACGCAGCACAGCTTGTCTCTGTCCTTTAGTCATAGAGCATATAGCCTGTAATAAAATTAATGTTTTTTTCCCGAGAGGTGGCTTCTTTGCCATTACGGTTCTACTATTGTTTGTAATATTACGGTATACACTGTTTTAACCACTTGAATGCGGTACGGCGTTGGGTCTAAACTCGTCACCGTAACGTGGACGATATGTGTTATGTTCTACGGACGACACTGTACTGAGATCTACACCTTTTGGTACATTACCACAAGACACATTGCGAATAAAGCGACAATTTGATTGCCAGCGCCTATGGTCACTCACGGGATTGTCTGTTTCAAGCCAATCACATATTGCTAGGCCACACTCAAAACATTTAACACTATCACCTTTACCCGTATAATAGAAACCAGCATTTGCTAGTTTTTCTGAAGATACCGACGCCACAGGCTATTGTAAATAGCTTTGCATTCTTATCGCTTCTGAACGATAACCAATATTGCTATACAGCGTAATTAAAGCCATTATAAAAATTATTACTTATTTAGCTTTTTAGGGACATATGCAATTTGGTATTTATCGTGAGGAAAAATACACGGACGGAAACGTAAATTTTCAGGTGTTGCTTGTTTCAAATCAAAAAGAAGATAACCATGCGGCTTAACTGTAGCATCATAATATATTTCTTGTAAAAAAAGTGGATTTTCGGGACATACTTGTCGTGCTAAATGCTGTATTTGTGAGCGGTCTCTAAGATTTTTAAAAATTACTAAATAGTTTGAATTTAATGAGATATCTCTCTGCCCACGGCCTTGATAGAATATATTTTGCGTAATAAATATTACACTAATATTTTAATGATGACTGCCTTTCGTAAAAAGATCAACAACCGTATTATTTCCAGCTTCACTCATCAAATCATCAATAATAATTAATTTGGCGTTATTATCAGAACTATAATCGCTATTATTAGGTAATCCTTCACGAAATTCAATTTTTTCAAAGTTCGGGTATTCTAAATATGTGGGTTGCCACTCAGCATAGTAAAATATTATTCTTGAAAATTTAGAATCACTCATTTGTTGTAAGTATTGTATAAATTTTTTTACGAAAACTGTTTTACCACAGCCTGTGGGCCCGCAAATAATTAAAGTCCATGAATATTTCCAGCGAGGATCCACTACACAGATTATAGCAGAGTAGTTGTGTTCGTAAAATATTTGGGTATCGTATTATTCAAAAATTTATATGAATGGTTATGACCGCTCTTCGATAATCCTATCACGTAAACTTACAGCTTGATTTAAAGAACAGTTCCAATCTTTAACTGTACACCCCTGCTTTAGAGAATGGTGTATAAAACACTGTGTTTTGATATTTTTCTTTAAAAAATTAAACTTTGGACATTCAGCCTCATCCTCTTCTAAATTTATTATTTCTCTTTTTAATATTTGCTCAAGATATTTCGCTTTGATTTGTCCACGTTCATAAATAAACCGCGCTTTTTCAGAGTAAGAAGTTAAAATAGACACGGTTTTCGAAAAAATAGTACAACCGGTACACCATTTTATGCCGTGTACATTACCTGTGACAAAATCATTTTTCCGTTTAGCCTCTATTGTTAGTTTATTATACGGAAAAGGTGATTTTATTACCAAGTGGGCCTGTATTGTTGTATCGATGCTAACAACACTAATTTCTTTTACACAAAAGTTGTCATAATAATCAAATAGTCCTTGAACATCAATAACAATATCCATTACTTTATAAATGTAACACACGGTTTACTATTGCATTTATAAATACTGAATAACGTCTAACCATGAAACACAACTAAGTAAAACATTTTCTGTTCTAAAAACTTATACAGTATGAACCATAATTACTAATACATAGTAAATTATAAAAAATTTTACTGCTGATGCCATACATTTATTTATTTATAAAATATACAAAGACTTCTATACACTTTTATAGACATTTCTTTATAAAATATACAAAGACTTTAATACATTTTTATATACATATACATATACATAATACATAATATATCCAATTTCAATCATGGCGGCTATTTTTCATAAATATTTTATCGCATTGTTTATAATGTTAAATAACCGAATGGTAAAGACCTATGTTCATTAGTAAGTCTACGTTTTTTATATTGAAGCTTTGTTGTCTTTGATTCTTTACGTGTTACTACACCATGAAAAAGTGTGCGTCTTATAGCGTCATACGTAATTATAATAGGTTCAGTATCATCACCTAATATAAAAGATCTGATTGTCTTATAGTTGATTGTTTGACTGTTTTCAAAATTTAATGTTATTCCTTTAACTTTGCACACTTCACTAGTACTGCCGTCTGGTTTGCGGACGATGTACGCATAAAATTTAGGGCCACCTGTTACGAATGATGATATAAAACTACCTGGTCCATAAGGTTCTAATTCGTCAGTTAGATCGCCTAAGAATTTACCGGTTGCTGGTTCGTATTGATTATCTTTAGAAATGTAAATACAAGAATCTGTATCGCAATATAACACACGTTCACCCAAGTTTTCTAAATAACTATATAACTTTAGACGGGCTTGGGCTGTTGAATACGCGGCTATAACAACATTCGTTGTAGGTGAAGCTGTTATATTATCAGCGCAATTTATATAATTTATATATATTGTTTTATCATTTACCGGTAGAAAGCCCGTAATTTCAATCTGACTATCTGTTAGCATCCCCATTAACCGTGCTCTAGAAGTGATAATTTCAGTTTGTGGTAAATTTTCCCGTTGCCCAAATTTTCCCCATAATGAATTCAAACTCAATTTAGCCACAGCTAAATCATCACCCGCAAAAATTTTAGGGTGACCTATGGGAAATTTACCTGTCTTACAAATATATGGATAAAGTGAGCAAACATCAACATATTTTATTTTTTCCCCTTCTTTGACATCGTATAACTGTATAAAATTTTCAGTGCGTCCCCCGAAGAAGGCATCACGAGGATTCAAAGGGTGTTTATCAAGCAAAGGGTGTGATCGTAAAAATCTAGCTTTTTCTGGATCTCTTAACAAAAGTTTATCATGCTCGCACTCCCACATTTCTATTAATTTATAACCTAGATGTCGAATTTTTTCGGAAGTTGCTAAAGTACGCTCGTATCGCTCATCCATAGTATCCCCTTTACCTAATTCTTTATCACGATTCACACGATAGCACTGTAAACAACCATGCCAAAAACAACCGTGAAATTGTAAGACAACGCGTTCATTAGTTTTAATATCTACATAATAACCGTCAACAGCTATACCCGCTTCTAAACGATATTCTTTACAACGCGAGGCATTGATAATTTGACAGCCTAGTTCGTATTCTTTTAATATCAGCCATGAGATAGCTTTAATAGACTGTGTTGACCGCCATCTATAACTCCCATTAGGTGGTAAAATAGCTATCGTATCAGTCTTAAGAAAATTTCGTCTAAATATTTTTGAAACTGTTGATACTATTGTAGTGCATTCAGCAAACGGGCAAACATTACCGCATTTTATAAACAATTCCCGAAACGACATTCAAGCTCTACGTAAAACAGTAACATCTGTTTGACAATAAAATTTGAACTCGTGTTGAAAATTGAAAATATAATTTGCTTGTATTTTTTCATTATACTATGTCAGGAAACAATCACGCTCACTTTTAAGCTTTGTGTTCGGGGCATAATATTTTATATCAGGCATTTATAATTTACATTTTCAGGTGTATTAAAAGAGTGTGGAAAAAAATCTTTTTCTATTTCTCTAGCAAATCCGAAAGTTTTAGGTAACTTACGTAAAGGCATGTGCAAATAATTTAAACTATCTAAAAATATAGTGTTTCCCAGAGTTATCACGATAATTTTAGTACCGTTTAGTATTAATTTAGGTAAACGCGTTTTGTTACGTTCTAGCATGCATTGTAAAATAAACTGTCCCTCGAAACTACTAGCACTGTGTACAATACAAATTACTTTTGTAAAACCCTTATAAGTTTGTAATGATAACTTAATAAGTTCTTCAACAGGATTTTCATCAAAAAGAAATTCCCGTTGCCCGCAAAAATTACAAATATCTGATACGTCTTCATCATCACAACAATAAGAGCATGTTTTTTGTACAACGCATAAATTAGGAATGTGAAGATATGTATCACTAGAACCTCTAACGCGCGTATGCTGCTGTGTCTCGAAATCATAAAATAAAAATATAACTTTTGGTAATTTTTTTACCATTAACGGAGCCATATAACGATAGTGATTAATAGATCTCTTACTATTACATACTTTACAAAATACGTTATTACAATCATGCGGATTTTTACCACCTAAACGTATTAGACGACAGCATACACTACAGATTTTCATTGCTTCACAGACGCTGGCACCTTTATTTTTCCCTTGTTAATTACCAGAACCCTTAACAAGATGTTTTTCAAAACATTTGTTATTCGAAAACCACCTATTGCATAATGTACAAACGTACTTACGTGTATAATTACAAATAGGCATTTTTTTACGGCGGGGGCATCTTTTAGAACACCTATATTCCAAACCCCTTGAATAACCAATATTACATAAATTATAAAACATTTTACTACCTATAGCCCCTGTGAAATGCACAATTGGTTGAAAATGTTGTGAATCTTCGTAGTATAATATATATATAACATGTCGTATACAACCAAAAGTTAATTGAACAGTTTCATGCTCATCAAATATAGTTTTATTACCTTTACCTAGAGTTAAAAATTCATAAATTACAATAGCTACACCCATGCGTTCAAAATATTTTTGAAAATTAAATACGTGCTCGATGCCACATCCCCTATTAGAAATTTTAACACCAGCTTTATGAACCAAAGACAACGCTTCTATTTTTTGTAGATTACATCTATTATCGGTGATTGATTTCTATTTCCGATGTAATTTACCTGTACGTATTTCGCCCCTTTCAAAATAGGCCTGACCAACTACTAATGACCGCGGTAAACATAAATTATCATTATTATTGATAGGTATTATAGATTTTTTGTAAATAAATTGATGCGTTAAAATTTTTCGACCTGTGCCTTCAACACCATCTACAGTAGAGACTGTAATAACTAATTGGTCGTCTGTTGTGATAGTACCGGCGCTTTGTGCTACGTTACTTAGCAATAAACCTAGTTCGTCAGGCGTATATGTATTAGCTTGTTTAAAACGCGACCATAAGGGTTCTGACGTGAATCTATCGCAATTGATTGTAAATCCCACATAATCATGACCTCTGCATTTCGAGGTAATGTGTGTTATAATGTCTCTCAAACCGCCTTCAAGCCATTGAATATTATTAGTATTTGCAGGTGGTTGTAAAATACGAATAACGCTCTCCAACCCTTTTGCACCGAATTTTTTGAAGTGTTTAGAGTGTTCTTTTTCATTAATAAAACGTTGGCCTGGCGGTTCTATACTCCAAAAATTGTTGTCTTCAGAATGTTGTAAGGTTGCATGTTGATTAGCTATCTGGATTTTCAAACGGGCACTTCTTGTTAAAACACCACCTCGTTGACCATCTGTAAAAATATTATAAATATAGCTTTAACTATTATAGTCAAAATACCAGCTTAGCTTACTTGTTCTAAAATTTATTCTTCTACATGATCAGCATTAATGTAGGTGTTAACAAAATCTACGGAAATAATAGATATCGGTCTAATAAAATATAGTATTTGTATAACGTATATCGTGCTGAAATTTCGCCACGGAGACGCGGAACAGTCCAATATATCGTATGAGGTCGCCCACGCGTAATAAATAGATGATAATAAATGATAATAAATACCGAGATCAAATAAAATAATAAATATAAGTGTTCGGTAAATTATAAATAAAATACAGTTGTGCCTGAACCAGCTCCTCAGGCTGGGTTAGTGCACGAGGGCGCCAGTCCGTTTTTACAAAACGAACGAAAATAATAACAATTCAGGGGAGAAATCACGAGACAAAATTTTGAGCGAGAATGTATGTACCAAGCGGAAAGACAACCAAATAAATATAATGAATAAATAATAAGGAATAATATTACTAAAATATATCCAGGAAATAAATAAACAAATACTGGCTATCACTGGATTTCTTTTACTAAATTATTCAATTCAAACATATTTATAAACGCAACAAATATTACAATACCAAGAATAATTTAATATTATCAATTCTCTATGATAAATTTTATTAAATAGAAATATGCTCAATTTACCCATATAATAATAATAAAAATCAATTTAAATTATATTACTAATTATCCAAATCACAAATTAAATTTTTACACTTTAAACTCAATATTAAATTTATACAAATAAAATAATAATCTTTTCTTTATTATAAGTTATTTACTCTGGGGAGAGATAGACACGGGAACTCAAAATTCATTTGGCAACACTGGGTTGCTTACCATTAAATTTTAACATAAATTTTACCCAGAGAAATAATAATGTAAATACTCAAATATAATTTTAAAGTAAAACGTAAAATACTAGTACAAGACAAGGAGCCACATGCTATTCTTGTCTAATCCTTTAAGGAATTTATTCGACGCGTCTACGTGCATGTGCACTAAGCCCTGGGACACGCCGAATATTCAACTTATTATTACAACAATAACTCAGGTTCAATTATTGATCAATTATTTATCGCGATCAACTTAACTGAAGGTCCAGCGATAGCCGAGGCAACAAATGATAATACAATTGACTTACCGGCGTTGACAATAATTTACTTCTGGAAGTCTTCAGTTATAAACAATAGTATATACGTATAACAAAATATTAGTTATCATCAAATCGACTTTATGTAATATTTAATTAATTTATACCGGTAACTGGGCCAGAACAATTTAACTTAAAATAAATCATGGACAACAACACGTCCTA
>OZ024709.1:9835251-9965502 GCA_964016945.1 Microplitis deprimator | reverse complement strand
CGAGTCTGACATCACCAACCGAAAATGTCTTCAATTCTGTACTGTGCTACCGAAAGATTATCGATGACGCACGGCACAGGAATGTGCAGCCGGCAAATCGGCTTAATCCTCGATGGTATTTCCGGCAACGGAAAAAAAATTATACGCGACATTGCACGCAAAATTAATTAACAATTTTTTTAAACAATTCGCGAACACTTTTATTACAACTTGATTTGCACTAATGGTCCCTCGAATCAACACTGATGCGGCATAACGTCCATAAGATGCCCAGCAATGCACCAGCGGTGATAAAAGATAAAAAAAACTGCACAATGATACAAAAAAAATTACTGCACTAATTAAATCAAAAATAAATTCACACAAAAATAACCGTGAATAAAAATCACGGTCTCGCCGATTAATCGACAACGCGAGAAAATATTCGCGGCAAAACGACACGAGAACTCGCGGAATTTTTACACTGCGTAATGCACGTGTTCGACGCTTCCCTTGAAAAGAGATCACGAGGGGGTCACCAATTTAGTGGTTGAGGTAATATTATAAACAATTAAAACCAACTAATATTTATGATAAATAAATGTTTCATTTATTTAACGAGATTTAACGAAATTAACACAGTAATAGAAAATATACAGAAAAGTGCTTGAATGCGTGTGTGCAGTCCAGCGATATATTACTTATTATTCGTGTCTCTACGAATCAGGTAGAGACGGAATATGGAAAAATCGATGTTCGGCGTAGATTGCCGAATATCATCGATCGCATATCAGTGTAGCTACGCTACATATATATATATATATATATATATATATATATATATATATATATATATTGTGATCGGATAATTAGCTCACCTGGAATCCATCAGATGAAACTAATCCCCTCACAATTATTTGGCTTACCTGTCTCGGATGCTGCGATTGTTGGGCGCCAGGTGAGTATACTCACCAACTTCACGATGGTCGGTGTCGTTGGCTCAGGGGGCGGATCGGGGTAGGATAGGCACTTAAACTACGGTACAATAATTGATCAGACTTAATACCAATAAATCGATTGTATTTTGTTTATAACAGGATGATATAGTAGTATTACAAAAAAATTAATATTCGGATTTCAAAAAGGAAATACAAATGTCGCTGTCGGCTTGACCCGATATAATAATAATAAAGAAAAACTAAACCGTTCCAGGTTCTACCCGGAATCGCAACTTAACGGCAACTTGATGTCAATTCACTTCACATTCGCCACCGTAGGTAACTCACCGTCGAGATCCGAAATGACGTCGTAATGTTATCCCTCCGATAAAGGATAATAATAACAATATAGAAACTTATTTTCAGATTCGTTTAATAATACGGTGATAGCAAAACAACATAAATAAGACCCGAATAGCGAGACTCGGAATACGCAGTGCCAAATAATAAAATAATAATCAAAAATGATAATAAAAAAAAAGGAATTAGAAAAAAAATAACAACAGTGATAATGCAAGTAAAAAAAATAATAACTAACAATGCTACACTTAATTAATTCCGTACCAGCGGAATAACTCGAGTTGTCAGCTCGCACCAATCGTATCAACAAATACTAAATTTACGTGGTTCAATAAAAAAATAGAAAGAAAGGAAACAGACAACAACAAATCAACTAGGCGTCAATTCGCGTTATTCCTCGAAACAAATTGATAGACTCGCTCACCGGTCGATGTTCAAGACGTCCTTTGATTCTCGTGTCCACGTGGTCCCGAGAAATCCAACTACAGGCCGGGAACGGCTTCGTACTATGATACCAAGTGCCGAAATACCCCACAACTTCTGGGTTGTTTTATCCGACTTGCTCGATCACTGATTGGCGTCGGTGTTATTTAAAATAAAAAACAATTTCTCTATCCGCACGCGGAACGTTTTAATGCCGGTATCGGCGTTGCACGGAAAAACTCTCAGTGTTGTCTTCTCAACGTATAATAATTTTTATTATTTATTTTATTTAATATTTCGACCAGTCGATGATAATCACCGAATTATATCTTTCCGCTCGCGAAATAATTAAAGTGTATCGATAAGCACTATCGGAATTGCTCAAAACGTTTAATTTTAATTTATTGCAATCGATTGATCGGGTTTTACACGTGGTAGGCACACCGGTACGATCCAGAATGGCGTCGTCTCCTTCGCTTCTTCCAATCTGGCTCTTAGTTCAGGGCTTCCCCGCTTGGCTGCGCCTCAATCTCGTTTTCCGAGCCCTGCCCCCAATGGCACCATCAAACTGCTCCTCGAGTACTCGATATCACTTCGGTTTACAATTAATAACCAATCGTGCAAGTTTACTAGTAGAAGTTTAGACTTATGCTACGACTGTTCGTAAACATTGCCCCGTTTGTTCGGACGTTTTGGCCGTCCTGCAGCCTAACTCGCTGGACGATGTCAACTTTTGAAATTTCCGCTGACGGTCATCATACCCAAATTCGTTCCTCGGCTGTTGTCGTCATTTGGACAGCCTCGTCGTATCCTCTTGGGCTCTGGTAACCAGCAAACGAGTAACTCATTCTTACGACTAGTGGTACCAACTTAGACTAACTTAATTACTACTTAATTCGAATTATGCGATACTCCGAGTCTCGGTTCCTTCTCGTACCAAGCTGCCAAATAAACGATGGGATAAAGTATACGCGGGAAATTGTTTAAACAGCCGTGATCGGCCAAGTCAGTATACGAATGCTGCTGAAAATAAACATAACCTTACGGTATTTAAATAATGTAAGGAACAAATCAGTACAATGGCCACGTGTCGACGTCGAATTATTAAATAAGAATTTTGGAATGTTACAATATATATATATAGTTATTATTATTAACGCATATACATTTGCACATTATTATATATCTTATACATGGCCAGGTTCGATGGTGAATCAAGGGTGAGGTACTGACGTCAGCAGAAAAGGAGTCATTTTTTTTAAATAAATTAAAATACTAAGAAATTCTAAAAGTTTAAAGAATTCAAAACAATAGACTCAGCATCTTCACACGGTAACGTTATCAAAGACGTGTAAGATTATTGTCGCCATATCCCACCTTTGGTCCACCGGATGTAACCTGATCGGGCATTGTTAATATAAATGAACGACGCAGATCAACGGGAGGCACTCACTCTTCAGTCAGTAAGTCCCGGAATTTCTCCACGCACAATTATACAACTCTTCCGTTGAATGAATATTTCTTATATATCTATGATTATCAAAACTAAATTCACCCTTGGAATAATTCAGTAGATTCTATGGTTAATTTAAAATAAATCAAATAATTTCATAGTATTTTAGTTGGTCCGGAAATTCATTTGTGATTAGTTTAATTTTGATAGTCGATTGATCAACTGTGTTAAATTAATTAAGTATATTCTACTACCTACTCTAAATCCAATGTTCGATAAAATAACTGTAAATCAATTATTAAACAAAACATATTTTTCCAAATAAGAGGATTATTAGTGTCAACCACCTAGTGTCTGTTACTAAATTTTTGTGTCAAAAATTAAACTGTTAAAATTTTCTAAATTTTTAAATAAATAACAAATATTGTGACCGTGAAAATCTCTTCTGTAGTGAATTTTATTCATAAAATATAAACAAATTCAAGTCTTATGAATTAAATTAGATAAGTTAGTTTAAAGCGGCGTCTGATCAAAGGTACGGTGGTGGCTATCAGTGGAACCGGTGAACTTCCAAAAGATTTTTCATTACCAGAAGTTGTGCTTTATTCAGGCACACTATCACTCGAATTTCCCCAAAATCAGGATTGTGTGCGTTACCTAGCACCATTCCTTGGGCAAGTTTCTGTAAATGGCAAAAAAATCTCGTCGCTCGGGTTTACGGTTCCAACTCCGGAAAATTCACTCTGATTACGTGGACGGGGGAATCTACCACCGTCCGTTAATCGAGACTCGGTATTGGGAATCAGACAACCCTCCAATACCCGCCAAATCTTCTAATTCAATCTTAGTGGACCAAACGGATCCTTCGAAACTCAGGAAACCACGTGTCATTTCCAACAACCCAGCACTCGAGGGATTATACGAACAACTTAAGGCCCGACGAATTAAATTGCCGGAAAATCACCACGGGGTTCAAACCCCTTTCCAGGGACTGATAGACCGATTAAAGGAGTAGATTACAGGAATAATCCAACTAGATTAAAGGTAAGTGAGTAACTCGGATAGACAAACCTCGGGATCTGATGATATCTGAAACAAAAGTTAAAGAAAGAAAGGGCGAATATATTGCGTTCAGATTGTAACAGTACGTGACCTCGATACCATATCAAAGCCGCACCACGTAGAGAGAAGGAGATAGCTTTAACTAAATCCTCATCTCTCACTGTAACCATACTTAAACCTTCATCGAATCTTATGATGAAGTTTTCGGCGATCTCGTCGAGTGCACCACTGAACTGTACGTTCTACTTATGCATTATGTTCAGCAAGGTGGTTGCTCGTATGGGTGCTGGAGCTCGTGGATCGTAATCCATGTCGTTCTCACCCAGAAATTCATAATCTTCAGGCCTCGGCCGTACTGGGTATCGCACGGATCTTCCTCGCGGTGGTTGGCGATAATCTGTAACGTTTACAAGCAGCGTAGGCTGCATATGCTCGGTCTGTTGACCAAAGTCACGACTGTAGCGTTTATTCTTGGCTATAGCCCCGGTGAGTCCTGCTGGTGGGTCGGGATTCTGGTAGGTTGCTCCCAGAGTCTCTAGATCGGCATCTCCGACCACATTTTCTGTGTTATACAGCAGATTTAATGGTGATTGAAAGTGGAATCGCTGGTCTTCTTCATCTTCGCTGGAATTAGACCGTTCACCGGGTCTTTTCTAGTTACCCAGATCGCTAGACTTTCCTCGTCCTCCCGTCATTTTAGCGAGAATTTTTACCGTATATAATAAACAACTTTTTCTATTTAGATAGAGAAATGATAGTAGGTAGAGAAATAAAGAAGAACAAAAATACTATAGCGATGTCTTATAAGACAGAGAAATTTATACTGTAACTATGGATTTGAGTGTACCCGGTACTCGAGAGGTAGTAGGCTTATGCCCTTTTTTTTTTTTTTTCTCTTACTTTTATTACTGTAGCGTTACTGTATACTTGGTAATTACAACTTTCTCTTTTTTTTTCCTGTAACTAGACACAAAGAGTGTGAGCGGTAGAAAAAGTTGTAGACATCAGATAAAAAAGTATTTCTTATAATATACAGAGAAAAATATTTTTAGGTATAATTATTTTGTCTGAAGACTTCCCAACGCTGATGGAATGTTTTTCTGTAAATATTAGCTGTTTCACTATTAACACTTGTCTTTCATTAACAATCAAATTGTTTTTAATAGACTGAATCGGCCAATAAATATTTTCTGTAGCGTTAACTTAATTAATTTAAGTTATTAATTATTAAGAATAATTAATAAATCAGACTGTAACTATTTAACAGGAACTGTTAAATTATTTTAATTAAATGATTTAATAATTGTAAAACAATTAATAAATCACACTGCAGCTTTTCAACAGTTAAACTAATGATTATTGAAGAATAATTATTGAATGAAACTGTAACTGTATTGAATCGGTATAATAAATCAAGCAATTGATTAATTATACTGAACAATTATTTGTAATTAATTAATATTACTATTAATTAATTAATAATTAATTATCTATAGCTGAATTTAATATTTAATGTATTAAACGTAATTAAACAGGAGGATAGACGCTATTAAGCACAAAGAACTTTGATAAAATTTTGAGAAACTGCAGACACGTCTGAAGCGCACGACAAATCACTAAGGAGTGATGGACAATTTATCGAATAGTGACGATATGTTCGTTGTACCCCCAATTATTCTTTTGGGTGTTTGCAATTGGTTATCAGTTTTTACCCGAGCGTCTTAGCCAATTAGGGACTCTCAGAAGCCCTAGTACCCACTAATAGTGTTACCCCACCTAAGGGTAAGTGTGGCAGACTTGCGTTTCCCCGCAAAATTCCGATATTTTCTGGAATTGCGAGCCTCTTGCTTTAACTATAGCGGCATGTGTCAATGTATTCGACTCTGCACCTCAAACCATAGGGTGTGAGAGGTTTACATGCCTCAACTCGTAGTTTACACAACAACAGTGTAACTTATAGACGCAGTAACATCATAATCCTCTGTAACTCGAGTAATTAACAAAGACTCTTTGTAGTTCCTCGAACTGTAGGCGAATATTTTCATCGGCATTCTTTAGCGGAATATTTGAGTGTATTACAATGAGAATTTCGTTTTTACACTCGTTTTACATACATACATACATACATACGCTCGGACATCCTTCTGAAAATAGTCAGAATAGCTTCCTAGGACCTTAAAACGTCGACATCTGATGAAAACTCGATTTTCGAAAATCAGGGTGAAACCAATAACTTCCCGAATTTTTGAAAATTAATAATTTCCTTAGCGGGAAGTTAAAAATAACATTTTATGTTATTTTTTTTCGGATAAATCATAATATTTTGTACTAAATTGTGTCTGAAATCATTCCAACTCTTCCTCTTCATAGTTTTTTTCAATTATCATATAATGTCATCTATCTTGTTTTTTAGTTTAGATCATATTATTAACAAAAAAATTGAAAAAACGCAGTTTTTAATATTTTTCTCGGATATTTTCTATATTATTGTTTCTGACATGAGTCAAAACTTATTTCAGTCTTGATTTTGATCCCTGACATTGATGGCTGCCTCAATACACTTATTTTATTGAACATAATTCAGAATTAAATTGTAAAAACCGCTTCTTCATTAATGATTTTCGATTCTTAAATTTCTAAACTTCAGCATAAAACGTAACTTGTTACAGCTTGAAAAGATCATAAAATAACAGTCGCATATAATAGCATTTTCGAGCTCGAAAATACATCTACACTAATGTTTTCAAGCTCCTTGAGCTCGAAAACAGCTGGAAGTTTTGGGGCTGGTCCGCAGGGCCAACCGACGCCCACAATTTTTCTTTTCTTTATAATTCCTTAATCCAGAAATCAAATTACTCAAATACTCAATTCAGGAATTCTAAACCGCAAAATTAAAAACTAAAAATTGCAAATAAATTTACACAAAAATGGATGAATGAATTTAGGCTTTCTGGTTTTAGGAGCCTTTTTTTTTGGGAGCCCCACGTTGGGCGCCATTATTTATAACACAAAATCTAGACACGCTAGATACGCGCTAAATATTGCATTACAACTTCGTTCTCTGCCTTTAGCCTCCAGTCTCAATACGAATAGGGCGCCAGGTAATTTTTATCACTGGAATTACTAAACCGGTAAATCTTAAAAAAACTGGATAATTTTTGATCTGTGGAATTATCACCAAAACCACGCAAACTAAAACTAAAACTAAAATGCTCAGAACTTATAAGCAAAAACAAAAACAGAGACTGGAAAACTAAAAACAGAGTTACAGTATGCTGTGGTGTCGCTCAGTGTGTAGGTTTATGGAGAGAGGGAGTGGTCCAGATTAATTCATCTCCAAATTCACGTAAATTATCAGTGGATATGCAATTTTTATTAAACAATAAATAATCTTAAATCTCAATTTAACAATCACTAAAACACTGTAGCATAATACTAATAATTTTACTCTATAACAAAATACAGAATCTAATCATAATAAAGTCACTCTTAACAAAAAGTAAATTAGCATCTCAATGATGCTTATCAATGCATTATAAATTAATAAATTAATAGAGCGAAATAATAATAATCAAATAATATTCGGTAAGCAAGAACAATAATTTATAAAACCGATACTCTAGAACATTTTCTTTAACAAACTAGTAAAACTAATGTACATGGGTCACATATTGACGTTAATTAGACGACAAATTGTTTAATAACCAAACTCATTTCTTATAACTATTTTATAGAATTTTTTATTTAAATAATAATTGTAACGGCAAACCAATCCATTTTCATTCTTATTTATCGGTGAAATTTCGTCGGCCTCTCCGTTCCAACATCTTCAGACCAACTGTTAAGTTAATTTTATACATTTCTACAATTTAAATTTCAAATTTAATTAATTAATATTTTTTTGATTTACAATACATACAATATTTTAAATATGGAAAAATTTGTTTATATAAATGATTTCAATTTACAACAATTTCATTTAATTTTAATCTGGAAACAATATATATATTTTAAATTATTTCAAAAGCACATATTTTTTATAGGTTACTTTGTTATTTCATGCCTCATTATATGTGATATTATTGTGAGCATGATTTTTTCTTTCTTTTTTTCTTTTTCTTTATTTTAATTTCCATAGTTCATATTTTTTTACAGAATATATTTATTGATTTCTTTATTTCAATGTATAGAATACAGGAGTATCTTTTTACTTTTTTGCCTTTAAATCGCAACTGCTTCCTTTTTCTGCCTTCATTGTGCGGCTGTGGCCCGACTTGTGCTTATACTGTACTTGTACCATTACGGTGATACCCTACCCCTCACCTAGGTTGTGGGGGTATAGGGGCAAGGGAAACCACAGAGAAAACCTTTGCCAGTACAGTTCGGTTTGGGTGAGGCTCTAGTGATCGACAAAATTCCCATTTTACCGATCACTAGATCCTCATCCCGCGCCTAACGCTCAGAGACCTCCGATCGAGCTCAACACGTGGCTAAGCGGTCACCCAGCCAAGCAGCAATCCTACTCGATGCTGCTTAACTTGGGTGATCGCCCGAGCCACACGAGAACCGCTCGGCTGCCTCTGGCGCTATTTTACAGAATATATTTTTATTTATGTATTGTTATGCGATGCTTAAATTTTTCAATGTCGTTACTGTAATAGTTACCCTGATAGCACAAGTTGATCGTGAAAAAGTTGGTCATTCATTAGTTTCCGACCAACTTGTCGACAACTTTAGCTTTTGCAACGTTTGGCTACAAGTTACCGCCAACTTTCTCAGAAAATTGGCGCCAGTATGGAGCTGCAACTGGAATGCAAGTTTCTGAGAAAATTGAAAGGAAACTTACCGTCAACTTATGATTGCCAACTTTTGCAAGCAACTTTTGCCACCAACTTTCTCAGAAAGTGAGCGTCAACTCATTGGATTTTCAATTTTTGCCACCAACTTTCTCAGAAAATGTCTATCAACTTTGGAGGGACCAACTGTTGGCGGCCAACTTGGTGTCCAGTTGCGGCTGCAAGTTTCTCGTCAGTTTCTCGCCAACTTGGCTATCAGGGTACTTTCTTAATGTGATATTTTTGTCTAATTATACTATTATCGGTAATAGAGTTTTTTTTTTTATTTTAAGTTTACCATTGTTGGTAAATGCAATTTTATTTATATCTGTTTTAGATTTTATGACTACTGTCGGTATGATTGTTAACTACTATTTGATTATAAAGATGTTGTTACTGTAATATCTATTTCTATTTTTGTTTAATAAGGTTGTTATATGATTCATTTAAATTCTCTGTATCTTTTCTTTTGTTGACTGTATTGTTGTCTTTCGTATATATATTTTATATTTTATATATTTTATAGAATAATATTAATAATAAATCGTGAACATGATTCTAAACTGTAACAATATTCTCATAATTTTCTCAGATCTTACATCTTTTTGTTAATTAAAACAGTAGCATAATATCTCAAGACCTTTACTCGAACTCAATTAATTATTAATAATTATAATAATTAGCTCATACCTGATTATTGATTATTGATGAATCAAATATCAAGTAACGTCTTACACTGTTTTAAATAATACTTCTGTAACAATAATCTTAATCTGTAGCTTTCCGCAATGCCATGAACTGTAGCGCCATTACTGAACACGTCTGCTCGCTTCAAGCGACTAGGGACCAATGCTCACGTCCGTGCTCTTCGAATGTCTCCCTTCGACTTCCTTTTTCTCAATTCCCAAAATCCAAAACTAAATCTTATCATTATCAATAACTGACCTCTATATTCAAAATCCATAATCAAACCTCACCCCTACAATATCGATAACTGGAGGCTTTTACCTCACCAAACGTACTCACTAAACTGATTTTGAGTATGGATATCCTTGGTCAGACTAAAACAATTAAAACTGACCAAACGGCTTCCACAACAGCAACGGTCACAAAATTACTGTTGAGGCCTGCCAAACCAAAATTCAAAAACTGATCCCATTCTGCATCCATCGAATTCCTTATATACTGGAGCGCTAGCATCTCAGCTAGACCTCTGCAATCAACCAAGAAATCTCATAGGGATAGAACTAGGTTCTATCATCAGATGATACCGGGTGACTAACTCAAGTCCCGCTCCACGGTAACACTGACTTCTCCACATACTCAAAATTCCAAAACTGTAAACCAAAACTCAAACTTTATCATTTTCCAAATTTTAATCTCAAACAATATTCCATATTCAATTTCCATATTTCTGATTCTCATTCTTAATTTTCTTATCAAAAACCCTTAACTGTAGCTAGACGTTACTCCATATTTAATTCTTAAACTATAACTTAAATCAAAAATCTGTATCAAAATCGCTAATACCTGTAAGCTAAACTATAAGTCTTGAGTTACCATGTTCGTAAATATAATAAAATCAGTTGGTGTTTTTGACGTTTAATTTGATTTGACCCCCATACGAAAAATAACGTCACAACTCCCGTCCTCCTGGGGAAGATTTTTACGGTATGGTGACCCTACGTTGTCTTGAACTTTATCCTGCAGTCTGAAGCTGATGTCTGCATGCGTTGTTATTACTGACTCTGGAACTGTACTGCTGATACTCTCTCATATGATCGTGGTTCGAACTCTCTTAACATTGAACTTTTTATACTATTTTCTCGAACCGACGAACTTCGAATCTAATATCCAAAGACAATTTCCGTAAAAAGTATCTGAAAGTTCGTCTAATAATCTTTAATTTATGACCTCAAGCTTCATGTTTTGACCATTTCTTCCAATAATTTAATAGCCTTGAAATTTGTAATGAAATCAAAAAATGTTGAAAATATGGTTTTCATTCCACATAACTTATGTTTGTGGGAAAATGTTCCCCTTTTTTTTTATTTTATGTTATTTTTTATTTACATTTAAATTCTAAATTTACCTGCAAATTAATTTGAATTAATAATCTAAATTTAGTTAATTTATTATTAGAATAGGTAGGATGTGACAGGTATTGTTAAATGAAACTCGTGGTTTGGGTATAGCAAAATTGAAGGATATATTTTGACCCAAAAAAAATAGGGAAAGCACTACGGCATAAAACCCTTTGAAGAAATACAATGAAAAAGATTGAGAATATTCAGATAATGAGAATGAGGGTAACTCGTTGAACAATTCATACAAGAATGAATGTGGATGTGTGTGTGTTTTTTTTGTATGTATGTGATAAAAATATAGAAAAGATTACGCGATCACGGATCGTCGTAAGTAGTGTGATCTTGGATCGCACTGAATGCTAGAGAATATACACGTCTGTATACCGTCAGCGAAAGATTGATTGTCCACTGTGGGACAATTAGACAGTACGTGGTACTGGAGAAAGAATGATGGTAGAAAGCTTTCAGTTGAGAACACTTGCGTCGTTAAATGTGTGTGTTATGCTATGCGTCGCGACGACGTTACCGATTGATCAGATCGGCGATATGAATTGAAATGTTAAATATATCAAGATCGCAATTTACGCACGAGATATGTCAAAATTGTAATGGGATATTCCAAAGACAATATGACGTGACTAGTCGTTGAATTGATTGACCGATGTCTTACTTCGATCAATTGATGATGTTAATTTATTATTATTGTTATTTGTAACAGAGGTTATTGTTTAACTGCAGTTAATTAAAAATCTAATCAATTGGTATTGATAGATGCTTACCAGCGACGAGGCTATTGTAAGTGTGAAGTTAGATTTGATGTATTTAATTCGTCAATGATGATAAAAAATGTGTGTAATTATTAAATTCGAATGATTTGCGTTGGATTGAATAGTAAACTAAAACTGTATGTAATTGCGAATTGATGAAGTTAACACAAGATAAAATATTATTAAATATTTGATATTAATTGTGCTGATATTACCTGATATTAATATTACTATTAATATCAAATCACAACACAAAAAATTCCAAATATTCAATACATACAATGAATGGATGCCCGGAATTGAGAGGATTGGACCCCCGCGCAACAAGTCCCGACTTGTTCGTATTGTGACGCAATAAAAACCCGGTCTTTGTTTAATTCACGAAATATTATTAAAGATCAACGAAATAATCAGAAAAAATTAATAAACTTCATTAATCAATACTTATCTGGGCACGATGGCGTGAAATCGTAATCGATAAGCAATTAATCAAATAATTATCAGTTATTTAATGATTGGCTTAATAGACAGAATGCTCACAGTGTGTGCTCGATAAGAAGACTTGTGGTCGACTGACGAAAAGACGCTGTGAAACCGGGTCGTCGTTTCGACGGACCGGAGAATTCAGACACCCGAGTGACAGAGATATGCTGAAGGTGTAAGTGTAACGAAGATGCACAGCGAAACCGACGCTATAATGAGCGCGCGCGTTTACGGTGCGCCCGAGTTGACGATAGAATTAATTAAAGCACCGCTAGATGGTGACTCTACCAAATAATTAAATTCTTTACATTATTATGATGACAACTATTTCAGGTCTTCCGTTTTTCGACGGAACATGCTCCCGCCCGCGAGATGCGAATGCAATGAGTATAAGTATGAGTATGAGTAGTGTAGGTAGTGTTGACAATATTGTTATACATAGATTAATTTATGTTTTTAAATTGTTAAGTATCAGGTAATAATGGACATAAAGTCGTGGTATTCCGGGTATAGACTCCTCGCGATGTTTTGACCTCGACGACTCGTATGAAACCGTCGCCTCCTGGATGCACCTTAGTGATAACTCCCAACTCCCAGACCATACATGGCTTATTTTTGTCGATGAGGATGACTACTGAACCCTCCTTCATTTCCACGGTCCCATCATTCTGCTATTTGTGACGTTTTTGCATTTCGTTAAGATACTCTAGCTGCCACCGTTTCCAAAAATCCTGTTTGGCCTTGGTGAGGAACCTCCATGTAGATAGTTTGTTATCTGGTACAGAAAGTAAATCAGGATCAGGTAGAGATGTTAGTTTTTTACCAATTAATATATCAGCAGGAGAGAGAGCAATAGGATCGTTTGGATCAGTAGAAATGGTACAGAGAGGTCTAGAATTTAGAATAGCTTCAACATCTATTGCTAACGTGACTAATTCCTCAAACATCAAAGATTGAGTACCAACCACTCGCTTAAAATGGTGTTTAAAAGATTTTACAGCCGCCTCCCACACTCCATTAAAATGAGGTGAAAGAGGTGGATTGAAATGCCAAGTGATGTTACGTGGATTAGAAAAAGAAAGCACCTGATCCTGATGATTTTTAGATTGAAGAAGGCTGTAGAGTTCATGAAGTTGATTGCTAGCACCGACGAAATTTAAACCGTTGTCTGAATGGACGTGTGATGGAATACCTCTACGACCGATAAATCGTCGAAAACTAGCTAGAAATGCATCCGTACTAAGATCACTGACGATTTCGATGTGTACTGCTCGAGTGGACATACAGATGAAGATACAACCATACGCCTTGATGAGAGTGGTATTACGAGAGCGAGTTTCACGGTTATAACGTTTCTCCTTGATGTGAAAGGGACCACAAAAATCTACACCAGTGTGTTCGAAAGCATATGAACCTTGGACTCTAGACCCTGGTAGGTCGGCCATTTTGTATTGTATAGGTTTCGGACGATGACGAATACAGACAACACACTTACGAAGGATTTTACGGACCTGATTCTTGCCATCAAGAAGCCAAAATCGCTGACGAATAGCAAACAAAGTACCTTGAATTCCGGCGTGATGCATACGCTGATGAGTGTCCTGAATGATAAGATCTGTTATATGATGATGAGATGGTAAGAGAATAGGATGTTTCTGTAAACGAGTTAAAGCAGAATTTTTCAAACGACCACCGACCTGAAGTAGACCGTTACTGCCAATATATGGATCGAAGGCCCCCAATTTAGCACTCTTAACTGGTTTAGAATTTTTCAAACTACTGATTTCAGACCCGAACTGTTCCTGTTGGATGAGCTGTAAAATTCGAACTTCCGTCTGATGGCGTTCTGTAACAGATACGCGATCGGTCTTGAAAGTATTGGACGGTCGCCATCGAAGACAAAGTGAAATGACGTTAATAAGTTTAGAGTAAGACGAGAATCGATTAAAAACGACAGATGGTTCAGCTTGAATAATAAGACACTGAGGTTCCGGAGTTTTCGATAATTCATGAGCTTCGAGAAGAGGATTAGTAGGCCATAGATTAGACGACTGAGATAACCAAGGTGGACCGTAAAACCAATTTGAGTTGTTTTGAAATTCCCGTGGATATTGTCCGCGAGAGAGAGCATCAGCTGGATTAGTTTTGGTTCCCACATACCGCCATTCGACGTCCGCGGTGAGTTTTTGAATCTCCTTGACTCGATTTGATTCGAATACCTTCAGTACGACTGGAGATTTTCTAATCCAAGCGAGCGCTATCGTGGAATCTGACCAAAGAACTGAACGCGAAATAGAGACTCCAAGAGTTGACCGAACGTCGTGATATAATCTAGCGAGTGTGAGAGCCCCACATAGTTCGAGTTTAGGAATCGTAGCTTCCTTGAGTGGTGCGACACGCGATTTAGAACAAGCTAAGCGAACCCAGACTTGATTAGAGTTGTTAGTAGAACGGATATAGATGCAAGCTCCATAACCCAATTTACTAGCGTCGCAAAAACCGTGGACTTCGATTCCAATCGGCTGATCAATGATGAGACGACGATTGATGTTAATGGCAGACATGTTAGTTAGCTGTTCAGCGAAGGACAGCCATTTGGCTGCTAATTCCTCTGATACGGACTCATCCCAACCAATTTTTAAACGCCAACAATCTTGCATGATTCCTTTAGCTGCGAATATAATGGGACCTAGCAGACCTAGTGGATCGAAAAGTTTAGCGATTTCAGAGAGAATAAGACGTTTAGTAAATTTTTCCTTAAGCGCGATAGGCCTAGATGTATATACGAGCGTATCTGAACGAGAATTCCAAGCTATCCCCAACGTTTTAGATATCGTGTCCTGAGGCATGCCCGATTCGGAGTTGAATGTTTTGCTAGCGACGTTGTCTAATGCATGACTGTGGTTAGATGCCCACTGACGAATATTGAAACCGCCTACCTTCAGCAACTCAATGATCTCGTCGCGTAAACGTAGATCTTCGTCTAACGTATCTGCTCCTGTAAGAAGATCATCGACGTATAAATCTCGCTGTACGATGGGACTAGCTAGTGGAAAAGGTTTTGCTTCTTCGCGTGCGAGCTGATGTATAGTGCGAATCGCTAAAAAAGGAGACGAGCTGACTCCGAAAGTCACGGTGTTTAAGTTGAACACAGAGATACGTCCATCGTTGTACCAGAAAATACGGTGGTATCGCCGGTCTTCAGGGGCGATCCAAATCTGCCGATACATCTTTTCAATGTCTGCTGTTATGACGAACACGTGAGTACGGAAACGCAATAAATGTTCGAAAAGTTTGTCCTGGATAGTAGCTCCGACCATAAGCACCTTATTGAGCGATAAATCGTTACTAGTTTTAGCGGAAGCATCGAAAACGACCCGTAATTTCGTAGTGAGACTGGTATTTTTAATGACTGCGTGATGTGGAATATAATACCCCGGAGGAGACTCATCAGAAACAAGCGACATGTGTCCCAAATCGATGTATTCTTGCATGACCTTGTGATATTCCGATTTCAACTCTGGATTGGCTTGTAACTTCCGCTGTAAAGAATAAAATCTGCGAAGTGCCTGCGAACGAGACTCACCTAATTCGAAATCTTCATATCGAAACGGCAATTTAACGACGTACTTCCCGTCAGAGGCACGTTGAACGTGATTGACGTAATGTCTTTCACATAAATCGTTTTCAGTAGTTTTTATGGTTTTGTTGGAGAGATCTTCGATCTCCCAAAATTTTTCTAAAGTTTGTTGTAAACTAGTTAAACAACACGACTCAACTCGTGCCCTTTTATTTGCTTCTAACCCCCCGACGACTACCCAGCCTAAATGAGTTTTTTGTAATAATAGATCACCTTGTGTAGGGTTTATTTTTATTTGACCGGATTGTAATAGCGCGACGGTGGTGCCCGCACCAATTAGTACATCTACAGGACGTGGGACATGAAAGTTTGGATCCGCGAGGGGTAAATTTTTTGGAAGCTCTAATTGATCGCGCGGAAAGATGTCGCGGGGTTCAAAGTCAGTGATTTTTTCGATTACAGTACAAGATATGAGTTTACGATAACTGGGATTAATCGGAGATTCAATGACCACGCTGGTCTTTCCTAACGTACATGTCGTAAGTGCGTTTACACCTTGAATAGATTCAGTGGATTCGCGGATTGGTAACTGTAGGCGTTTAGCAAGTTCAAAAGTAATAAGATGAACGGTAGAACAGGTGTCTAATAAAGCCCGAGCTGTCGCGAATGTACCGGATGTTGTCCGAACCCGAACCATGGCGCTCATCATCAAAGTCGTACTCGCATGTTTAAGAACTAGTGATTGAATATCCCTAGGTCCTAGTCAACTGGGAGGATCCTTCCTTTTCTGATGATCGCCGCCAGAGAAGGGTTTTCCGGAATGTAGTTTCGAATGGTGGAATTTTGGACAGTGTTTGCAATGATGCTTGGATGTACATGGAAAATGGTTTTTGTTGAGGCAGTTTCTACAGAGGTTGCGTTGTTTCACGAAATCCCATCGTTTGGGTACCGGTAATTTATCGAATTCTTTACATTGGTATAAATAATGATCGATAGCGCGACAGTACTCGCATGATTTCATGGCAATGACAAGAGCGCGGTCTCCTTCTATGTTTTTGAAGGTCTTCGACTGATTTGAGGAACCGTTAAAAGGCCGTTTGTTAGGATTATTCTTGTTTGAGGTGGGTATAGATTTAGTGTGCATACGCGAGATTGTTGCTTCCAAAAATTTGAACATATCGTCAACAGTAGGGGAATCGTCCGGTTTGAGAGTATCCTGCCATTTTTCAGCGATGGGATCCGGTAAAATCCTTTCTATATGCCAAATAAAGCATTCATGATTTGGTGGGCATTCAAGAGTTTCGAGGGATGTTAAATTCTGTCGTACAGTATTAAGTATATGCCCAATGGTGGCTGGGTTAGCCGTTTCCGGTTTTTTAAGGTTAAATATCGCCCCAATGTGCTTGCCTCTCAATACCCTTTTCAGTTCATAGGTACCCTTAAGAATGGACCAAGCCACCCGATAATTGGCATCCGAAGCCTGTAAATGTATGATTCGTTGTGCGGCCTCTCCTTTCAGACTTGTTTTTAAATATTGAAATTTTATAACGTCAGCAATATCGTCGCGTTTGTCAATGATGCCCTTGAATAAATTCGAGAAAGATAGCCATTCGTTGTAATCTCCGGAAAAGGTAGGTAGTTGCGGTACCGGCAGTCTTTGCAAAGTTTGTTTTTCAGTTTGAGTTGAATTCCCGAGCATTGTACTGTTCGCGAGTGGGCCGTCTTTCGCGAGGTGTTCAGCAATTCCGTAATATCCATCGGATACATGCGCGAAGTGTTCTGTTTCGCCTGCTATAGGTTGACACGCGATCAATTCATTGTAAAGCTCTTCGTATTCACGGAACGCAACTTTGATGCGTTCGAATCGTAACTGTGCTCGTAACTCGGATATTTGTTGTTTATTTATTGAATCGACTAATTGATTAATGTGGCATGCTACTACGTTACGTTTTCTCTCGATCATCGGAATGGTCTCATCTCCTGTCGGGTCCGACATTTTTAATAATTAGATATTTAAAGCCGGGTATTGAGATTCAAGTTGCACTGATGATAATGAAACTGAAAGAAATTCAACCGTACGACTCACAAATCACCGCAATTAAGTGATAAATTCAAATAATTAAGTCGATACCAAGAGTCGTACAATCGAATTCCCCAATTAAACGCACCCAAATTACGAAGATAATTAATTAACGGAATCAAGCGACCCCGATGATCACGATAATGAAATGATCCTTAGATCAAATAATTGACGGGACCCGAATGGTCGATCGACTTCGCAAATTTCAATTTAAATACTCTGGTTACTTTATACTTCGAAGACTTGAGCAATTCACTGATCGCAACAATTAAATGGTCTTGTGACAAATAATTGATGCAATCTCAGAATTGCACAGCTCAATTCGAAATAAGATAATAATTCAAATATAATAAAATCAAATATTAAACATATTAAAAAAGAATAAAATAATTAAATTAAATAGAATATTTTACTCGGCAAAATATTAAATATAATGTCAAATAATAATTAAATGTTCAATAAATTTGACTTAGCTCGTATCACTGCAGATGATCCTCCAGATGCGGCGGTGTCAACGGTCGGTAATATGAATGGCGTTCTGATTCAAATTGCATCTATAATTAGTAATTGATATGTATTGTATATATTTAAATTGTCCAATCGAGAAAACCTCACAGGAGGCACCAAAATGTTTGTGGGAAAATGTTCCCCTTTTTTTTATTTTATGTTATTTTTTATTTACATTTAAATTCTAAATTTACCTGCAAATTAATTTGAATTAATAATCTAAATTTAGTTAATTTATTATTAGAATAGGTAGGATGTGACAGGTATTGTTAAATGAAACTCGTGGTTTGGGTATAGCAAAATTGAAGGATATATTTTGACCCAAAAAAAATAGGGAAAGCACTACGGCATAAAACCCTTTGAAGAAATACAATGAAAAAGATTGAGAATATTCAGATAATGAGAATGAGGGTAACTCGTTGAACAATTCATACAAGAATGAATGTGGATGTGTGTGTGTTTTTTTTGTATGTATGTGATAAAAATATAGAAAAGATTACGCGATCACGGATCGTCGTAAGTAGTGTGATCTTGGATCGCACTGAATGCTAGAGAATATACACGTCTGTATACCGTCAGCGAAAGATTGATTGTCCACTGTGGGACAATTAGACAGTACGTGGTACTGGAGAAAGAATGATGGTAGAAAGCTTTCAGTTGAGAACACTTGCGTCGTTAAATGTGTGTGTTATGCTATGCGTCGCGACGACGTTACCGATTGATCAGATCGGCGATATGAATTGAAATGTTAAATATATCAAGATCGCAATTTACGCACGAGATATGTCAAAATTGTAATGGGATATTCCAAAGACAATATGACGTGACTAGTCGTTGAATTGATTGACCGATGTCTTACTTCGATCAATTGATGATGTTAATTTATTATTATTGTTATTTGTAACAGAGGTTATTGTTTAACTGCAGTTAATTAAAAATCTAATCAATTGGTATTGATAGATGCTTACCAGCGACGAGGCTATTGTAAGTGTGAAGTTAGATTTGATGTATTTAATTCGTCAATGATGATAAAAAATGTGTGTAATTATTAAATTCGAATGATTTGCGTTGGATTGAATAGTAAACTAAAACTGTATGTAATTGCGAATTGATGAAGTTAACACAAGATAAAATATTATTAAATATTTGATATTAATTGTGCTGATATTACCTGATATTAATATTACTATTAATATCAAATCACAACACAAAAAATTCCAAATATTCAATACATACAATGAATGGATGCCCGGAATTGAGAGGATTGGACCCCCGCGCAACAAGTCCCGACTTGTTCGTATTGTGACGCAATAAAAACCCGGTCTTTGTTTAATTCACGAAATATTATTAAAGATCAACGAAATAATCAGAAAAAATTAATAAACTTCATTAATCAATACTTATCTGGGCACGATGGCGTGAAATCGTAATCGATAAGCAATTAATCAAATAATTATCAGTTATTTAATGATTGGCTTAATAGACAGAATGCTCACAGTGTGTGCTCGATAAGAAGACTTGTGGTCGACTGACGAAAAGACGCTGTGAAACCGGGTCGTCGTTTCGACGGACCGGAGAATTCAGACACCCGAGTGACAGAGATATGCTGAAGGTGTAAGTGTAACGAAGATGCACAGCGAAACCGACGCTATAATGAGCGCGCGCGTTTACGGTGCGCCCGAGTTGACGATAGAATTAATTAAAGCACCGCTAGATGGTGACTCTACCAAATAATTAAATTCTTTACATTATTATGATGACAACTATTTCAGGTCTTCCGTTTTTCGACGGAACAACTTATGCATTTCCCATAATTATACAATTTAATCACGTATATTTCATTGTGAAAAAAATAACCTGTAAATTTCACAGCTCTTTATATTTCAAAAGTATTACTTTTATTATTTATGATGTTTCAATCGTACTTGTACGTCCTATAATTATAACTGGTCTTGTCATGGTAACAGCGATTACAATTACGAACTCATATACTAATTAAATTTTCTATACATTATTTATGTCAAGGTTAGTTTGGTACATTACCTATATAATCTTATGTCAAATCGAATATCTGAAGTTCTCTATCGAAAATAATCGTTGTCCTCTTTTACCCTCACTCTGAAAAAACGAGCCTAATTTCATATCATGACTATACACTGAGACAAATCGCTTTTTGTCTTCGCGATTTTTACCAGCAGCCACCAGAATTCGCGGGTTGAACCCTGGCTTAGGCTGGCCTCTAACAAAATTTTATTTTTACTTGGACAGAGCAACGGGCGGGGGTTCTTGCAAAGCAAAGACCCGCACTTATTCAAACTCGACAACGGATATCAAAATTCATCAACTCACCTCACGGCTTATAATTTATTAAAATATGATCTTATGACTTAATTAATAGTTATCTATTTTTATTCAGTAATGTTACCAGTATGTAAAATATAAAGAGGATAAAAGGTGAAAAATAGAATAAGGAAATAATCAAAGAGGTGCAAGTTTATTGCCAACCATAATAAAATTCAGTTACTTACAATGAACGTTTCCGCAAAGTACAATATAAAGAGTCCTGGTGTGAACGATGTAAATTCAGTCAGTGACCACGTGGAATAACGTCAGTTAATACACTAAATTTACTTATAACTTATTTAATTTATTTAATATGCGAGTATATCGCCAGTAACGTATAATACTTAACAAATTAATTATTAATAAATGAAAAAGAAAATATAATAACGCAAAATAATTAACGCAAGTAAGATTGCTTGATTATTGATACAGGATAAATTTTAAGACGTCTGAACGCTATATAATCCAGAATCGAAGTGATTGACCGATAATTGAGGGCCTGGGACTCGCCTCTGAACTCTGTCCCCACTTCACCTTTACGGACATGCGTCGACGTGAAAATAAGTCATGTGACCATGGCACTATGACGTACGAAATTCAGACGGCAACGAGACGGAGAAAAACGGGAACCGCAAGGCTGAGGACGACGAAGACAATTCACATTGTCTCAATCCCCTCCACCAAGCCAAGGTTACCCTTTTGGATTTCCGTCTAGGTTGCTCGACAGTAATAATAAAAACTTATTTACATTAAATTATTTACAGTGGTGCGAATAGATCGCCCAAAACTGCAAGGTACTTGCCAGTATATAAAAAAAAATTTTTTTAATTGCAGGAATACTGCCAGATATAAATTCTTAGGAACATTGCTGATCAATCACCAGTATTACAAGTAAATTGACAGTTAAAAGTAAAAGAACATTACTGGTCAATTACCAGTATTGCAAGTAAATTGCCAGTTTGAAATTTTTATATAAAAAAAAAAGAAAAGATCGCAGCCGTTAGGGGTATTATGACCAAATTTCCCAGCCCAGTCCCCCTAATCTCAAGCCTACCTCGATCCTGGGACTTCGACCTGGATCTGCAATCTTTCTAACTAAAAAATAGAATTAAAATGATTAATTTTAATTTTTTTTTTTTTTTTTTTTTTTCGCTTAAAATAAGTGTAAATAATAACATAATTTTAAATATTTATGCTCCACAGCCTCTGGGCTGTAAAAAAAAAGAATAATAATTTTTCTGCTGCCAACTGCTACAGGACTCGGAGCTGTAATTGAAAATTATTACAATTGGCAACAATAATAAAATGAATCAATGAGATGAATATGATTAAGTGTATGTGTTTTATTTAGATTTACAATCTAAATCGGTAACGTAGCAGAGTGAATAATTTTAGTCGGTTTTCTTAACAGCTCGTAGATGACTCCGATGAAACTGTTCGATTTCTTCTGGACTATATTTCGCTGCGATCCAATCCTTGTAGCCTGGGTATCGGCGGTTGCAGGAATTACAGTGCGGGTCAAATAATTGGGCTGGAATGCCGCAGCCTTGACAACGTCCCCGTAGATAGTCTTTGTATTGTTTGTCATGTGGACGGAAACACGTTGCCGTTGTAACTTGGTCCTGGTAACACACATGACACATGTCAGGCCGCCATGGTAACCGACATTCGGAAATTTTGTGATCCCGTTGCCGACAATTTTGACACGCGTTCGTAATGTATAATGACTGAGCTTGCGTCGTTACCGTTTGTGTCCATGACTCTCTAAGCTCGGTGTGGCATACGCGAGGCTTAACGGTGACGCAGATTTTTTCGATGGCCTTGCAAAAGGTGTTGAAATCCATAAAGTGAAGACCGTTATGGATTACGACTTGTTGTGACGTATCTTGAGCCGCTGCGGTAGGATTTGGCGATGGTACAGTGTTTATGCCAGACAAAAATTGTTGGTACGCCTCTTTTGGTTGCAGTGGGACCTGATACTTCGGAGCTGCGGTCGTCTGGGAATACGGTAACGAATTGGCGAACGTTACCATTTGGATCTTGGTCTTGATGTCCTTAGAAATAGCACCAGAAGCTCTCAGTGTCGTTACGTCCTTCTCAGTCAACTCTTGGCGGGTCATTCTCCGGGCAAGCAGTGATGATGGTGGAAATCTGGCATTTTCCGGTGATGGACGTTGATATGCGCCCTCACGGATTTTAAGTCCAGGATTTGGACCACACGCTGACGATTGTTGAGCCAGTAACGATATCATCGACTTATTATTTGGAGTGATCCCAATATCATACTCCACTGGAATTGCAGACTGTGTCGGTAACGTCTGACAACTAATTTCAGTAGTAATTGACGGTGTTTTGGCGGTGACGGCTTGAAACTTATGCAGAAATTCTTCTGGACTGGGCAGCTTAATTTCGGAGATCATCTGCTGACTTTTCTGGACTTGCTCCGATAACTGTTGAAGCTGAGCCGTGAGATGCATGGTGGTATTTAATTCTGGAGCAGTTGGAGGTACTTTTAGGGACTCCAACTGTGTTTTGAGCTCTGCCACTTGCTCAGTGTTGGTTTGGACCACTATTTGCAGATCCTCGAGTCTCTCATCGATACGCTCCATCCACTGGGTATCGAATCTTGATATCCCGGATGATGTTGACGTGACCGTAGGACGTTGACTAATGGCACGGTCCATACGAGCATGTAATTTACTAAATTCATCTTTCATGAATTTAGTAAGTGTCTCAAACATTACTGACGTAGGAGTTGTAGTACTCGGTACATATAGTACGGATGATGGCCGACCAAACTCGATACCAGTGGTTGTTTGCCATGGCGGCAACGAATTTTGGGACCCAACGAATGATGTTGATCCAGTTGACCACGTTGGTGATGGTGCGATTGCTGTTGTGATGACCGGCGCTGCCGGTGACGAGATTGGCGATGTTGTTGCAGTAATAGATGGTAATTCTGATGTAGATGCAGATTCGGTGACTAATGAAAATGACAATGAGACAGATGGTAGTGTAGTTGGATGAGTGGATGGCGTTTCTGAGTCAGATATTTCACCCTCAGACTCATGAAGTGAGACTTCGGTATCCGAGTCTCCAAAAATTTTCACTTTCATGATGAGTGATCTGGAATATATCGAAAATAATCAGTTACGTCTTCGAGACCGTCTGGGAATTTTTAAGTCATTGTAATAATATGTGCCAATTTCGTTACCGGCATTATCTTGTAATTTAACCACTAGAGGACTTAAAATTTTAGATACAATGGCGGGTCCCGAATATTTTGGTGCTAATTTAGCACTGTACCCATCTACTTTTTTACTCAATTTTTTATTTAAGTAGTAAACTTCATCACCGACTTTTAAATCTATTGGAGTATCAGAAAATTTTTGTTTATTTTGTTTACGCGTACGTTCCCGAGCTTTCAACATATTTTGCTCAACAAAATGTCTTAATTCGATTGCACGGTCCATTCGGGCTTGCCAAACGGTAACGTCAGATACGTCTAGATTTTCAAAAGGATCGGTATCGTTAATCAGTCGTGCGTCACGTCCGTGATTTAAATAAAATGGTGACACTCCTAAGGCAGTGTGTACCGAGGTATTGTACGCGAATTTTAAATCATCGAGATGTTCATCCCAATCTTTTTGATTTTGACTCGTAAACGCGACAATCATAGGTTTAATTGTGCGATTACAGCGTTCGACGGGATTTGCACAGGGGTGACCGATAGGGGTTGGTGTGAATTTTATGTTAAATTGACTAATTAAATTAATTATGTCTTTATTGATGAATTCTTTGCCATTATCAGAGATAATTTGACAAGGAGGGCCCCAATGATTAAAAACAGCCGTCAGGTGATGTTTTATAATTTTACCCGATTGTTGTTTCAGAGGAAAAATTTCGAGATAGCGAGTGTACAAGTCTTCGATAACGAGAGCATATTGGTTCCCCATAGTTGAACGAGTATATGGGCCGATGGTGTCAATCGAGATAATGGACCAAGGTTGGGTTGGTGGTCTCGTGCCGATATATCCTTGCGGTTTTGTCTGGTCACTTTTGGTCGTTATACAAGTCTCACAAGCTGAGACGTAAGATGAGACGTCCTTGAACATTCCTGGCCAGTAAAAATGATCTCTTATCCGTTGATAAGTTTTATCGATCCCAAGATGGCTTGATTGGGCTTCACAGTGGGCTTTCTCGATAACTGGACGAATTTCTGGCTCAGTTAAGACAACTTTCCAAGGATTTAATTCACCGAGTATTTCCTTGACAGCTAATGGACGGTAAAAATACAATTTATCATTCTCATATTTCCACTCACGGTAATTATCCGGATATTTTTGAACAACGCGGACTTTTTCATCATACCAGGCGGAATTTTGCGCAACTACACACAGCGATGGAGAATTAGGATCTGAAACGAGTAAATTGGCAGTCCCTGGTTCTTCATATCGACGTGAAAGTGCGTCTGGAGCTTCATTCTGCGTACCCCGATAGTGAACAACCTCAATATCGTAAGCAGAAATGTCAATAGCCCACCTAGCTAATCTACCTGCAGGATCTTTTAGCGAGTAAAGCCATTTTAATGCAGAATGATCAGTATAAACCGTGACTGGTAAACCCTCGATGTAACCGCGTAGTTTCCGTAAGGACCATACAACAGCAAGACATTCTTTCTCTGTTGTTGTGTAATTTATTTCAGCTTTATTTAAAGGTCGACTCAGACAGATAATTAAATTTTCTCGATCAAGTTCTGGATCATACTGAGTTAAAACAGAACCTAATCCAGTGTTGCTAGCATCAGTATATAAACGATATGGTAAATCTGGGTGAGGTAATGACAATGTTGCAGCCTTTAACAAAGCTTCTTTCGTTTCAACAAAAGCTTTCTCTTCAACATCTGTCCATTCCCAAGGAACTCGAGTACTTGTCAGCTTGTTCAAAGGACCTTGGACTTGCGCGACATTTTTAAGATGTTTATGGTACCAGTTAACTAATCCATTAAATCTTCGCAGTTCCTTACGGTTAGTGGGTCGTTTATAATCTGCAATTGGTTCTAATCGAGCTGGATCGGGTTTCAAACCCTTTTCATTGATGATAAAGCCCAGGAAATGAACTTCAGAGCATCCAAAATGACTTTTTTCTTCATTCATTTTTATTCCAGCCTTGCGGAAGCTTTCAAAGACAGCTTGAAGAAGAATTTTATGTTCTTTTAAGTCATCGCTGATAATTATCCAGTCGTCGAGATAAGCAAAAATTTTATTTTCGGCTTCAATGTGAGAAAATTGTGTTTTTAACGACTCAACAATTTCTCGTCGTACCGTATCCGAGACTTCTTGATAAGTACTGGGGGCATTTGTGAGACCAAACGGCATCCGGACCCATTCAAATAGACCTCGTCCATCTACGCAAAATGCTGTATATTGACGGCTATTTGGCTCAACTAAAACATGATGAAAGGCATCACTGACATCAAGTACTGAAATTACTTTAGCACCCTGCAGACTTGACAAGATACGGTGCATGATCGGTAACGGATAAGCAGATTTTTTCGTGATTTTATTAAGTGGCCGGTAATCGATGCACATGCGCCAAGTATTATTTTTCTTCGGTACCATTACCGGCGAACATGCCCAAGCACTACTCGAAGGCTGAATATAACCCTTCGCAAGTAATTCATCTACTTTATCATGCATCGCTTTCATTACTGGAGGACTTCTACGATAAGGTTTGGTACGCACCGGAGTGTCATCGGTTAGTTCAATGCGATGTTGAACTAGGTGTGTTAAACCCAATTTGACCTGTTTATTTTTCTCGAATTCTTGGGCTAAAAATCGTTCAAGATCGGCCCGTTCAACTGAAGAGAGTGCATTTAATGATGTTAGATTGGTAAATCCGGACCGAGAGAAGAATGAATGAAGGACATTACTGGTATTTAATTTCCAAGTATTCTCCTTGGAATTTACTTGAATGTCTGCTAGTTGCCAGAAATCAAGACCAAGAATAACTGGAGTAGATAATTCAGATAAGACACTCAACCAAGTAATGATATCGTGACCGTCAAGTTTTATTTTAAATGGCGCTCCACCACGTGTTTGCGTGGACTTGGAGTTAGCCATTGTTACCCCATGAGTGCTAGTGGGATCAGGTGTGAGATCTTGCAGCTGATTTTCTTTGATTTGTTCATAAGCAATCTCAGAAATATAGCTGCGCTCACTCCCACTGTCCAGTAATGCTTCCAATTCATATTTACCGATAGAAATTTTAGCAATCATGCGACTGACTGTCGAAGGTGCTTTAAGACTCGCTGAAGACGTCATGAGACTGTAATTATTATCATTACTGAGCATCGGCAATAATGTACTTTGTTTAGTGTCTGCATTCAGTGATATCGTGAATTTTGGGGCATAAGCAATTTCTTCACTGGAATCAGAGCGATACTCGTCGATCTCTGAGTCATATAAAGGACTAATATCCTCCCTTAGATCACAGAGAAGGGTATTGTCTGTCTCTGAGTCAGTCTCAAACTTTGTGACAGTTTGTCGTTGCCGTTCGTCGATCTCACAGTCCAGTAATGAAATTTTAGGTGGAGATTTTAGTTGATTTTGATTAATTTTATTTTTAGAATTACGCGACGGATTTATGGATTTTTTAATTTTAGATTTCAGCGTTTTTATCGAATTCTTGATTTTTGGTATTTTGACATTTAGAATTTGCTGTGACGCTTCAGAACTCGTCTCCCAATTGGACTCTGCATCTGCCAGCTTGTCAGAAATTTGGTCGAGAGGAGTTGTGAAATCAATTAAATCAACGTTGGAATTTTCCGAAACGTTACCGACCAATTTTGGAGCATCCGAAGCGATAGGATAATTTAAAAAGAATTTTCCGTTACTGATCATAAATTCAGGCGCGTCGGGATTTAATTTAGACGACTCGAGCGTGTCATTATTAATTTCGGTTGGCTTATTCAGTCCATTTGTTGATTCAGAAGCCCTGGTAACGCGATGAATGTCTACCAGGGCGCTTACGCGTTTTTTGGAGACGGAGGACGGGGACGGAGAGGCAATCCCGCTTTAATACGTAACTCATCAGTTACGGGCCCACAGCAAACTTCAGCAACATGACCAATTCTCCCACAACGACCGCAGACAGGAGCTTTTGGTGTAATATTTGGTGACACTGGGGGTGTACTAACTTTTCCCGGTGACGTATTAACAGTAGTTTGATTTAACTTCTCTAGAATAGTTTTCATCATCGACTCAAAGTTACTTAGTAAAGTAGAAGACTCAGAGTTTGGATTTTTAAAATGTGAATCAAATTGTACCGGGTTTTGCATGTTTTTAAAATTATTGAAATTTCTATTTTTATTAAAATTACTATTTCTATTAAAATTATTGTTTCTGTTGAAATTATTTCTATTGGAATCATTATTTGAAAAATTATTATTACCGGGAGGTGAAACAGATGATTGTGCAGTTTCCATACTGTTTAATTGGTTTATTTCTGAATCTTTGATGGAATTTAATTGAGTACGCGTTTTAATTCTACTGTTGTTCTCTTTATGACTTTTAAAGTGGGGATTCAGTGCATCAGCCGTTGGCTGCCAAGCGCTGACCCGTGTGTACAACTCCGCGTACGTCATTATGGTCGTGTCCGAAAATTTTTGTAGGAAATGCGGATTGAATCGCGACGTTATGATTCTAATTTGCTTTGTCTGCGGTAACGGGTCTTCTAATTTTGCAAATTCACTTTGCATACGGTTAATGAATGCAACTCCTGTCTCGTCGTTGCTTTGTTTGGCCGAGTAAATCCCCTGCAACACCGATTCATCTGTCTGTTGCACTTGCCAAATTTTAAAATATTCTTTAAACGTCGCCCAGCTGTGAAATAAATGCTCGTTGAGATAGTACCATTCCAGGACGTCGCCGTTGAGAGTGTTGGTTACGACTGCGTGGAAATTTTCAAACGAAATTTCATTACTGACCATTCGATGCTCTATTAATTTTAAATATTTCTTTGCATCAATAGGGGAAGATCGATCACGAGAAGGAAACGAAACACCCCAAGATTTGACAAGACGGCTGAGATCGTATAATCGCATAGAATTGGAACCACTCGTGTTTGAATTTCCCGCTGGAATTGTGTATGTGTTATACCACGCTGATGGCTGTGTTTGTGTGTACATGGGTGCGCATGCTGGCACGCCACTACCATTGCGTGATTGTGCGTATGTGCATGGAAGTGAAGGCTGAAAGTTCATATGCGGCGATAAAATTTGAATTGGTAGTGGGACCGTCGGATGCGCGTACGGTTCACGCGCAGGTAAGCCGAGCTGTTGCCCGCTCGCTTGCGTTGCCAGAATGAGTGCATGTGGATGTACATTAGCATGACTAGTAGGAAGGGGGTTTGCTGCTTGTGTCGTCACAGTAGCAGCAGGAAATAATTCTCTCGGCATCAAAATACTTGACGCATCTGACTGAAAATTCGGGGGTGGTAATTGTGCACCCGGGGGTCGTAGAACCGTACTTGAAATCCGAAGCAAATGTTGACGTTCGGCTTGCAAAGCTTCAATTTCTGTTCGTAGTCCCGAAACTACGTTTTGTAATACGCCGACGGAGGTCGTATTTTGAGCTTCAGAAATTGGTGCAACCCCACTAACGTTGTGAGGGTTAACATTAACGTTACCGGTCACGTTAGTGGTCGGAACATTATGATTATGATTTACAGGTAGACTTTGGGTACATATAGTACTGTTGTGGAAATCATTGTTTGGCATAAGATTGACGAGATCGTCCATTGCACTCGTATTTGCAATTGCCGCGCCCGATGTAGTGGGGAAATGTAAGAGATCAACGGGGTTGTAAGCGGAGGTGACCGAAGGAAGTAACTGCGGAATTGGTGTCCTTGGTAACGTCATAATTCAACGAAAAAAAAAAAATTTTTCTTTATCGAACAAAAATAACTTCTTTGCAGGAATAATATATCAAGATTTTATTATCGATTTTATTATTTAATCCAAACTAATCAGATTATAAATAAAGTTATTTCAGCAACCGTTATCAAAATAGAATTTAATTCAAAGCTGTAAAGATTATTCGTTTATTGGATAGAATAATTAGTAATTTATTTTGGCTATTACAATACTTGATGACTAATAAATTATTATTTATTACTGCAAAGATCTTATTTGAAGTTTGTTTAATTATTTATTTTATTTTGGCGAGCAAAAGATATTTTATTTTAAACCGGAAACGTTTGTAATCTTTTGTATCACAAAGAAAGTTATTTACTGCGGACAAAATTTTATTTTAAAATTTTAAGTATTTATTTTTATTATTTACTTTAGGCTGTCTTTATACTTGAGTAGAGACTGTAAGCTGTAAAGCAAATAAATACTAGTGTCTCGTGTTACGGCGCGTATAGCTAGTATATGCTCAAGGTTACGACGCACGAAAATCTTATGGAACAAAACCGGCACACAATATTACAATGACAGTTTCTGAATAATTTATAATAAATAATTTATAATAAATTGATAAATAGGATTAATAATTAAATGAATAGGGGAAGTAATTAAATATTTTATGAAATTAGATGAATAATGAATGATGGAAAATAATAAAAATGAATGTAGGGGATAAAAATTTTTTTATACTGGTAAGAAATTTAATTGGTGACTAGAAATTTTGGAAAAAGATTTCAAGAAAAGCCGTGAGAAAAATTAATATAATTTTTCGTTGCTGATTTGAACTACTGCAAAGTCCCTGTTCAAGCGCCAGTTGAGACAAATCGCTTTTTGTCTTCGCGATTTTTACCAGCAGCCACCAGAATTCGCGGGTTGAACCCTGGCTTAGGCTGGCCTCTAACAAAATTTTATTTTTACTTGGACAGAGCAACGGGCGGGGGTTCTTGCAAAGCAAAGACCCGCACTTATTCAAACTCGACAACGGATATCAAAATTCATCAACTCACCTCACGGCTTATAATTTATTAAAATATGATCTTATGACTTAATTAATAGTTATCTATTTTTATTCAGTAATGTTACCAGTATGTAAAATATAAAGAGGATAAAAGGTGAAAAATAGAATAAGGAAATAATCAAAGAGGTGCAAGTTTATTGCCAACCATAATAAAATTCAGTTACTTACAATGAACGTTTCCGCAAAGTACAATATAAAGAGTCCTGGTGTGAACGATGTAAATTCAGTCAGTGACCACGTGGAATAACGTCAGTTAATACACTAAATTTACTTATAACTTATTTAATTTATTTAATATGCGAGTATATCGCCAGTAACGTATAATACTTAACAAATTAATTATTAATAAATGAAAAAGAAAATATAATAACGCAAAATAATTAACGCAAGTAAGATTGCTTGATTATTGATACAGGATAAATTTTAAGACGTCTGAACGCTATATAATCCAGAATCGAAGTGATTGACCGATAATTGAGGGCCTGGGACTCGCCTCTGAACTCTGTCCCCACTTCACCCTTACGGACATGCGTCGACGTGAAAATAAGTCATGTGACCATGGCACTATGACGTACGAAATTCAGACGGCAACGAGACGGAGAAAAACGGGAACCGCAAGGCTGAGGACGACGAAGACAATTCACATTGTCTCAACACTAACATGTATCTGTACACTAACAAGATATGTATCTATAAAACTCACTTTTTATATCAATTAATTTTAAAATCTACCTTCCATTTCGGCTGCCGAATAGCCTTTTTTTAGTTAATATACCAGTCTCAATTTTTTTATTTTTCATTTCTTCTGCTCGCCTCTTAGTCATTTTCTTCTGATTCTTTTCTTCTAAAATTTCTTTCATAGGGGTACTAGTTAGAATAACTGAATGCTTTTTTCGAACTCTTCGGTTCGTTCTTTCCTTCGGCAAGGTAGGCAGGGTAACCATATCAGTAAGCGGTACTGATAGATTTATTGGATCTGTCGATTGATTGATCGGTATCTGTTCGTCAGGTAAATTTTCAGAGTTTACATTTTCATTTGTCAAAGTTCTAATCTAGGTTTCAAGTGCTGTGACTTCAGGTGTAGAAATTTTAAAAAGTTTTTCGAATTATTCACGATGTAATGGATGTATATCCGCTGTTTTAAAGCCATTAGTTGCTTTTTTAATATTAGTGACATGGTTATATGCTTTGGTGAACGATTCAACGACTTCATATTGCGTAATTCTTCTTCCTAGATGTTCAGCCATATACAGTCGTATAAATCACATTGTCGATAATATGCTCTTTTTAGTGGACCAAAAAATGTCAAATCTAATGGTTGCAGACGATGTGAAGTGTGGGGCGGAAGTGAAAGCAAAATTATTCCATGCTGACGAAATAATACAAAAGATTCAAGACTGATGTGAATGACTCTCATGATTATCTAAAATCAATAGTACAGGTTTTTCAGGCGTTGGTTTAGCATGCGAAATAAAATGGTGCAACCACTCAACAAATAAATTTTCGTTGATCCAACCAGAATCACTAACTGTTGCTACCATGTTACTGTCTCCTCCTTGCAATAAATTAGGATTCATCCGTTTTCTTTTAAAAATAAAATACGGAGGAATGTATTTTCCCGAAGCACTAAATGAGCACACAACGGTTGTAGTAGCTCCTTTTTCTCCACTCGTAGCCTTACCCAATTGTTTTTGACCTTTAAGAGATAAAATTTTAGAATTTCTTTGAACATTTGTGATACCCATTTCATCAACGTTATAAGTACTATCAACGTCAAAATTATAGCAGTCTCGTAAAGTTTCTAAATTATCAAAAAATATTGATAGCCCATCTGGATTGAACGCAGTTATTCTGTTTAAGGAAGTAGCTTCTGGTTTTCTTAACCAAATTTCAGGATGTCTTTGAAGAAATCCATAATACCAGTCTCTACGTGCCATTTAAGAGTTCTTATTGAATTTGTGGTTTAATTTATTTTTTTCAGCAAACTTATAAGCAATTTTTCTTACAGTTTCAACAGTCAATCCATGAAATAATTTACTACATTTGATAATGTAGTCTGCTAATTCTTTTTCTTGTGCTTCAGAAAATACAGTTTTTCTTTCACCTTTTATCTGAACTAAAACTTTTTTTTTTAAATGATTATGTATAGTTGACTTTGGTATAGAATAAGTTTGAGCTGCTTTTCCTATAGATAATTTTTTACTCCTTATATCTCTTATTGCACTTCCTAAATTGTTTAAATCATATTTTTTCTCAATTTTCTTCTTATATTTTCGAGCCATCTGGAAAAAAAAGATTTAAATTAAAGTTTTACAGTATGATTATCAATGTGGGGTAATTGCGAACGTCTGGGATTACCCCACTCAATTCATCCGCCATTACCCCACAACGTCAAAAAATAAAAACTCAATTCTTTATCGAGGTTAGAAAAAAATAAAAGTAAAAATTTATATCAGAAAATCTTTCTCAAATTCTACTTAAATATGTCGTAAATAAATTATAATAATGTAATTCAAGTGTAAAGAAAATGTAACGAACTTGTCCATGCCAAAAATTACATGCAAAAGAATGAGAATATTAATTAATATTTACCTTAAATAATATACAGAACCTGGACAGCTGACTTTTTTCCTGATACTACAGGTACACCAACCTATAAGTCCATGCAACAAAAAATATAATTTTTTTTTTCTCAGGTATTGAAATCGTGGTGTCCGGGATTACCCCGCGTCCATGATTACCCCACTCTCCCCTAAATTATAATTATCGCAGCCAGTATCATAACATTGATTTACATTTAAGTGAGGTATTGCACCTGGCTTAATTGTAGCTTTGCACCTGTTAGATACAAAAACATTTCCATCTGGTAACGTTGTGCTGTCTAACTTGATAATATCTGGTTTATTAAAATGTAATTCACAAACACAGTTTGTTGAATTCAAATCTTGGCCAATTGTTGTGCTCCATTTTTCCATTAAGTCTGGATTCTTTTTTTGAGAAAAAATAATCAACTAAATAATTGAAAATAAATTGGCGTCATTTCTTTTTTGAGGTTACTTACCTTTGGCACTTTGAATAAGCGATGTTTTCGTAAATGGAAAATATTTTTGTCTTCTTGCACTTTACGACCACTTAAACAACCATTTACTCCACAGCACCGTCCCATTATTGTAATTATTTATAAAAAGAAACGATTTTTCGATCACACATTAGGCAATGACAGAAATGATCAACTATCAGTTTTGATCTGAAATAATAATAATAATTTAGTACAATGCGCAACATTAATTCATCCCTGCTTATTATTATTATTTTTATTTAATTGGCCATGAAGTCGAAGCTTCTTGCGGCCATCCCGTAATACAATATAACCCTATCCAAAAATTCCCATAGAATCCATTCAACTGCGACAAAAACCGCTTAGAATCCTATAGACTCGATTGGTTTCTATGCGGTTTTTGTCGCAGTTGAGTGGATTCTATGGGAATTTTTGGATAGGGAACATAATAATAGCATAGTATACAAAAGAGTAAAAATAATGAGATGATTAATTAATATAAAACTATAATATCACTCTCAATCATCACACAAATATAATTCCAAAGTAATCATTCCATCATCCATTTAACATTAGTTTAAGCTTAGGAAATATTCATAACAAGATGTCCGAAATGCTTATGTTGCTTTTGTTTCAATGTACTTTTGTATTTTTGGCCATTTAAATAAATTTTTTTGGGAATTTATGAAAATGGTTATTTAAAATTTAGAGAAAAACAATAAAAGAATTCAAGTATAAATGTACACTAATCCAAATGGAAACATGTGGAATTAGGAAATGATTGCAGTTGTACAACTGTACATGTGGCCAACTGAAAAAAAAAAAAACTTTATTTTTGGACATACTTCCGAAAGGAAATATGTTAAGTTGGTATAATTTTTAAAAGTTTAAATAAATTAATGGACTTTTTTTTACTGGAAATATTTAATTCAGGAAATTAATTTAATAGGTAATTTATATAAATGGTTAATAAAAAAAATTGTATAATTAAAAAAAAAAAAAATTTGCTCAATGAACAATTGTAATCTGAGAAATAAATATAAACGTAAAAAAGTATCGATGATTAATTGAACAGAAGTATTTATGAATAAATGAACATATAAGTTTATGTAAAAATTAATTTATGGACAATCGAAAAAATGGAAATTTGAATTTTAGGAAAAGTACGAAAATGGAAATTCGTATAAATGCCCATGTATAAAAATAAAATCTGTATTAATGGACATTTGAATAAATGAACTTCTATTTTAGTGGAATTAACTAAATGGACATTTTTAAAAATGGACAAACCAGTTTTTTGTATTTACTATGTTAAAGACGATAATCAAATTTCCATCGTGGTCAGGAATTATTGATGAGTGTGTATTAAATAGAAAGTATGTCGGAGGAACTGGGAGCTCGACGACCAAGACGTCTTCTCCGAAGGTTCTTGAGGAAAACGATAAAATTAAAAATAGTTTATCAAATATCAGGCAGAGAGGTGTCAGGGAAACTGGAAACTCAACTACCAAGACATCTTCTCCGAAGGGTCTTGAGGAAAACGATAAAATTAAAAATAGTTTATCAAATATTAGGCAGAGAGGTGTCAGAGGAACTGGAAACTCAACTGCCAAGACGTCTTCTCCGAAGGTTCTTGAGGGAAACGATAGAATTAAAAATAGTTTATCAAATATCAGGCAGAGAGGCGTCAAGGGAACTGGAAACTCAAGTAATTATATCGTTTTTTCTCATTGGACATTGAAATTATCTGATATTTGCCCCCCGAATTTGTCGACAATTTGACATTAAAAGTTGGAAAGAAAAGTTTTTGGTTAATTTTTTCTCAATTTAGAGGTAACTTTTTACTAGAAAAAAAAAGTCGGTAATGTTCATTCTTACCGTTACAGAAGGTAAGCGAATTGATACATAAAATTGTCTACAATTTGACGGTAAAAAAATACTTGACTAATTTTTCAAGTCATATTAACAACAAATTGATATGATGATTTGACTTAAAATTGACGATCACTTTTTTCTAGTCAAATTTTGAAGTGAATTTGCATTCTAATTTGGATACCAAATTTACGTCAAATTATATAGCAAGTTGTATACAAATTGTTGTCAAAAACAAAAAAGTCCGAAGTTGACGGACATTTGATGAAATATTCAAGGAAACACTTATAAAGTAAACTTTTGCGATAGCAAACTTTGCTCTTAGGATATGTACTGACAGTTATGGCCGGAATTTAACCTCAAGCTGACTGGAAAGTGTTGTCATTCAATTAGTTGATGGCAGCTTTCCTACGACTTCTTGTCAACTTATCTTCAAAAAGCAGATGTTAATTCACGATAAACTGTAGATATTTATTATCTCCACATTGTAATTAGAAATTGGATTATATCATAGTTGCTGTAAAATTGTCTTCAAATAGATCACAGCTAACTGAGCAATTTTCTATTGAGTAACTTTCGCTATCGGAGTAGAAGTTTGTATCAGCTAAATTTTAGCTAGTGGTTTAAGGCCAAAGAAATACTTGCTGTGACGTCAATTGACCAACTTGAAATTTACGTCTGATCATTTTTTGAATTTAATAATGGTTCCCGCGTAACTAAGTTGTGAACGCCATAAAAAATTGACTCTTAATTCTTAAGGGGTTAGGGGTAGTCAGGATTTTCAAAAAATCGATTTTTTTTTTTTGCATTTTCGTTAAGTGTAATATCTTAAAAATATTCTCTGAAAATTTGAAGTTGATCCGATAATTATTTTTCGAGTTATTCGACAAATAACAAAGAGCGCTCGGGCACTCCAACACGCTCGGGAGCAGGTAGCTAGCGGCAGCTGCAAGCAACCGGTTTCTCGGGTTCTATTGTCATCCATGAACTAAATTTTAATGTATGGAGTAGTACCTAAATTTATGAATACCCTACTATATATATTTACAATTTCTAGGTAGTATAAGTACTACAAATTTTTTGTTTTTCGCCACGTCACTAGTATGCCTGTAGCAGTTGCGGAGAGCAGTCGATAGTTGTGCGTTATAAAAATGAATTATTTTTGAAGTTATTTATTATGGGACGTGATACGAAAAAAGTTTCGAGAGAAGTTCGGAGATCTGAAAATATCCGTAAGTCGTATTCAAAGAAACGAAAAAATGTATTTAACCCAAAAACGGCGGAACGTGATGAAAGTGTTCGGAGTACATCGTTTAAAAAACTGAAACAAAATACTGAAAACTATGTACCCGAAAGTTGCACCACTGAATTTCGAATAATTAATTTTATTACAGTATTCACTGCCATTTCTGCTCTTGTGAAATGTAAAAAATGTGATGGAAACACTGCATTTCAAACAGCCAGTACACGTGGGCTGGGATTTAAAATTGTAGTTTCTTGTAATAACTGTGACAATGAATATATTCCTTCGTGCTCTTTCATTGGGCATTCCTATGAAATAAATAGACGCTTTATTTTTGTGATGAGAATACTAGGGATAGGATACGAAGGTTTGTGCAAGTTTTGTGGCCTGATGGACATGCCGTCTTTTTTAGATAAAACTACGCATACAATATTATTGAAGCACATTTTAGATTGTGGTAAAACCGTTGCAGAAGCCTTGATGAAAGAAGCTGTGAATGAAGAAAAAGAAGCAAGTAGTGAAAATGAAAATAAGAATGATTTGACTGTATCGGGAGATGGAACCTGGCAAAAAAGGGGATTTACGTCGTCATTTGGAGTTTCTTCTATAATTGGCTATTTTACTGGAAAGATTCTTGATATAAACATTAAAAGTGCTTATTGTAAGCTATGTGAGTATTGGAAAAATAAAAGAAATACGGTTGAGTTCGAGGAATGGTATGATTCGCATGAAAATGAGTGTAGTGCTAATCACAAGGGGTCTTCTGGGAAAATGGAGGTGGATGCGATGATTGAAATGTTTCAGCAGTCTGAAACAAAATATGGAGTTGAATATATCAACTACATTGGCAATGGTGATTCGAAAACCTATTCTGGAATTATAAAAGCAGATCCTTACAAAAATGCAACCGTAAATAAAAAGGAATGTATAGGCCATGTTCAAAAGCGGATGGGGATTCGACTGCGTACTCTGAAATCTAAACAAAAAGGTCTTGGTGGTAGAGGTAAGCTTACAGGAAAAGTTATAAACAAATTAACTGTGTACTATGGTTTATCTATACGTCGTCATTGCGATTCGATGGAAGATATGAAATCTGCTATTATGGCAACTTTTTACCACTTCGGTTCAACTGATGAAAATCCGAATCATGATATGTGTCCAAAAGGCGAAGATTCTTGGTGCTCTTATCAGCGCGCTGAAGCACCTGGAAAGCTTGATACTTATACTCGAGATTGTTCTCCCTTACCTCCTGATGTTTTAACAGCTATTAAACCGATTTACGACGATCTCAGTAATGATAATTTACTTTCAAGATGTGTAGGTGGATTCAATCAGAATAATAATAAGAGCTTCAAACAACTAGTGTGTAAAATATGCCCAAAAACCGTGAATACTAGTTATACTATCGTACAAATTGCTGCATACATAGCTACTTGTATATTTAATGAAGGTATACATTCAATATTAATGATTATGAATGCCCTAGGACTTGATTGTGGGTCTAATTCCCATCGGTATGCTGAAAAAAAGGATGCTGCACGTGTGAAAGTGGCAGATCAGCGCGCCAACGACAACACTCGGGAAGGCAGAATGCTTCGTAGGCAACACCAAATTGACGTTTTGGAAACTTCCACAATGGCTGAAGATCTATTATATGGCCCAAGAATAGATGACTCTGTGTAAGTAATTAAATAATTCGTATTTTTGTACGTAAATCTAGTGTGAAACTTTAAATGCATTTTTCTCAAAACTATGTTTTTTGAACTGGTGACAACTGTAACTCGATAACCGCTCAGTAGATTTTAATGAAATTGTTGGGAATTTAGGTATGGTAATCGTGAATGAAACAAATCAATTTATTGAACAAATGAAAAGTATTTCTTTTTATTTAAATACGCGCTCTAGGGTATGTCTTCACTCGTAAGAGATTTAGCTTAGACTAACTTATTCTTTTAATATTATTTAACACTGAGGTCCAACAACCTCTCCTCTTTTTGTATAACAAAGATCTCTAAGTTCAAAATATATATATATATATATATATATATATATATGAGTGCAAATGAAGAAAAACATATTGCCTTGCATTTACTTGGATCATGGGCCTCAATTTCTCGTCGACCCAAGTACCTAAGGTCATAAAATTTGATCCATGCTAGCTTTCTTTTCCTTAAGTAAACATATACATATTTTGAACTCAACTTAAATATATATACTACGACTTAAATACAACACTGTTCGAAATATTATTTCGAACAGAATATTTAGTAAAGAGAAATAATTAAATAAAGTATATATAAGAGTAAAGATTGATTTTTGTACAGAGAATCCAACATGCCCCCTCAAAAATTAATCTTTAAATTAAATCAAAATAAAATTAAATTAGCTTACATAATCATAATACTAATTATAAATGATACCTTTACAATAAACTTATTATATCAATTAACTTCTAATTTAAAAATTGTAAAGACATATCCTTTCACGCAATCTGGGGGTGCGAACATTATGGCCCAACTAATTTGCAAAGGGATTAGGAAAACCCAGAAAAACCTAACCCGACCATTTATCTTAAATATTTAAATTATACAGTCCATAATATATATACACATTATATACAACATAAATATATTCTTAAAATTATTCCAAGCCCATTTGTGTTCTGAACTCCACAAATTTTGGGCCAGCTAAAGACTTGGTCAGTGCATCAGCAATCTGTTGATCTGTAGACATATAGATTAGTTTTATTAAACCTTGCTCTACTTTGTCACGAGAGAAATGATACTTTATATCGATATTTTTCGATCTTTTATGGCTTGATGGATTGTTCGCGATACTAATACAACCATCGTTATTTTCATAAATTACTATTGGCCCTGATATAACTATCTTTATACTTTCCGCTAAAGATCGCAACCACAGTGCCTCTCGTGCAGCTTCATACAGAGCCATATATTCAGCTTCTGATGTTGAACCTGCTACAGATGCCTGTCGTTTAGATGCCCAGCAAACAGTACAATGATCGAATAACTTAAATAAATAACCGGTTGTACTTTTTCTATCAATTTTATCATCTGCCTAATCTGCGTCTACATAACCGCTAATTATTTCTTTATAATTATTACGAGTATATGTTAATTTAATATTACTAGAACCTTTTAAATATCTTAATATTCTTTTCAGATACTGCCACAGTGTTTTGTTGTTTTTATTCATATATCTACTTACGATATTTACTAATATACTTAAATCTGGCCGTGTACAAACCATTAAGTACATTATACAACCAATAACACTTCTACATAGCGCATCATAATTTTCATCTGAATTTAAACCTTCATAGTCAATTTTAATTTCTAGTGGCGTAGTTACAGGCTTACAATCATGCATATTAAATTTATTCAAGACTGAATTGATGTATGCATTTTGATCTAATGTTATTACATTATCTGTTCTTGTAACTTTTATGCCTAAAAATAATCTAATTTCTTTTAAATCGACCATCTGAAATTTATTCATTAAATATTCTTTAAAACTATTCATAGTATTTATATCTGAAGTTGCTACAACAAGATCATCAACATATAATACTACATAAATGTTCTTTAAGACATCTCCTAAGTCTAAGACATAAATACAACGATCTACCGGAGAATTTTGGAAATTTAATTCTTTTAATGTAGATTCAAATGCTTCAAACCAGCAGCGTGCAGCCTGTTTTAAACCATACAGAGCTTTGTTCAATTTGCACACCTGATTTTTATCGCATTTGACTCCCTCTGGTATTTTCATATAAATTTCTTCTTTCAATTTGCCATTCAAAAAGGCTGTCTTCACATCCATATGATGCAGCAACAGATTATTTTGATTGGCAAATGCAACTATAAATCTAAAACTAGCAATTCTAGCAACTGGCGCAAAAGTTTCATCATAGTCTACCATATATTCTTGACTAAAACCTCTAGCCACTAATCGAGCTTTATATTTATGTGGATTTCCAAATTCGTCATTTTTAATTGTAAATATCCACTTACAGTCTACAATATTTTTATCTTTAGGTCTTGGTACCAATGTCCAAGTATTATTAATACGAAGTGAATCGAGTTCACTTTTAACGGCTCGTTCCCACTCAACCCTATCATTCCTATTTTTAATTTCATAATACAAACTAGGAATTTTGTGCATTATTGATTGAGCGGATAGCATACAATCGTCAGGTAAACTATTTTCATTATACGAAATCTGAGGACGGCCTCTGATCCTATCACTCCTCCTACAACCGACTTCCGATATATTCCTATTATGTAACATAGGAATTTCATTATCTTTATGACCATTTATTATATCAGATTTACTTAAACTATCTGGTTTATCATTACCAGATTTACTGTCACTATCTGATTTACTACTATCAGATTTCTTTGAACTATCTGATTTATCATTATCAGATTTACTTAAATTATCTGGTTTATCATTACCAGCTTTACTACACTATCTAATTTACCGTTATCAGATTTATTTAAACTATCTGATTTATCGTTATCAGATTTATTTAAACCATCTGATTAATCATTATCAGACTTCTTTGAACTATCTGATTTATCATTATCAGATTTACTTACATTATCTGATTTACCACTATCAGATTTATTTAAACTATCTAATTTAGCATTATCAGATTTATTTAAACTATCTGATTTATCAATATCAGATTTATTTAAACTATCTGATTTACCATTATCAGATTTATTTAAACTATCTGATTTACCATTATCAGATTTATTTAAACTATCTGATTTATCAATATCAGATTTATTTAAACTATCAAATTTCTTTAAACTATCTGATTTATCAGTATCAAATTTATTCAGACCAATGATTGACTGAGTTTAACAATTCGTTAGTGACTACAGTTTCATTACCTGAGTTTAACATTTCGTCCGGGACTACTTGAATGATTGACTGAGTTTAACAATTAGTTAGTGACTACAGTTTCTTTACCTGAGTTTAACATTACGTTAGTGACACCAGTTTCATGACCGAAGTTCTCGTCAACATGTACAGATTTTATTTTCGGTCTAGAATTAAAAAAAATATTCTTTTGTCTGCAATAACGTCTCTCACTACCACATATTTTTCACTCTCAACTTCGAAAACTCTGTACCCGTTTGGTTCATAATCTACCAAAATTCCCTTTGATGATTTTTCACCAAATTTATTTCTGTTAGTTTTCTTGTGTATATACAAAATGGACTAAACACTTTAAGATACTTGGTTGATAGCCTTTTTATTATACCACATTTCATATGGTGTTTGAGTTTCTTTCAAGGCCCTACTCGGAACATTATTAATTAAATATGTTGCAGTAAGTACTGCATTATCCAGAAATTTTATCTAAACTTCAAACAAATATTCTCTACCAATTTTTATGTACATAAATAAACTAGTTTGACATTAAATTGAACCTCACTCTTTTGCGACTGAGTTAAATCTATATTTAATTAAATATACTATACAGTAATGAGTGTAATGATCTAGAAATCGGACAAAATAATTTTTCTTATCTAAAGCCGTCGGAATGATTGGACTAGATACATCCGAATGTACGATAAATAGTAAGCTCTTAACGTGATCTCGATTATTAGCTGTTTTGAATGATAATCGAATTCGTTTTCTTTTAACGCACAATTCACATATTTAATTATTACGAGTGATTTCTATTATCTGCCTTAAGTTTTAATCATAATATGATTCTTTGATTTAACAAATTTATGCTCACTTATATGATCTAGTCTTTCATGCTATGTATTTTAATTTGTTTTATTATTTCTGAGGAGTTGAGCGACAGAATTAAATTTATATATTTAAACTGTGGAGCCGATCTGAATAAAATTATTAAAGGGCTTACCTTCTATGATGGGTATACCACCTTTATTAATTTTTTTTTACCCCTCTCTCATCTGAAATGACCACCATGCCTGATTTCTACAGCTTTGACACCGCTGTACAGGGCTGTATATGACCCCTTCTATTACTCCTAGAACGACCACGTTTGTTGTCATCTGGATGGAACCTCTTTTGTTTCTAAAATAAATTCTCCGCCTTTTGCTAAGGACAATTTTATTCGTCTCTGGAGACTATCAAAACTTTGAGCAATGAGCGCTCTGTTTGTAAGACAATCAGACGTGTAAAATTGAAGAATCTCCTTTTTTCTTCTTTTAATTTATTTGAGGCTCAGCAATAATCACTTTATAAAATCACGGCACAAACTATTCAAGTAAACTAAACTCAAAATTTTATCACTATTCATTATGTAATTATTCAGCACATTATTATTAAGAATTATATTTTATTTTATTTTATTTTATTTGAAAATAATTATTTATAATTTATTTTTGTTTAATTATTTTAATCATTTAAAATCACATGCACTTCAATATTAAAATTAGAAAATTTAATAGTAGATTTAATGATGTAAGATCATTTTCAAATTTTAATACTATTTAATTAATTTTTTTTTTTTTTTTTTTTTTTTTTTTTTTTTTTTTGAAAATAATTGTGTATAGTTTATTTTAATTTAATTATTTTGACTATTCAAAATCACATACACTTAAAAATTAAAATTCAAAAATTTTAATAGTATAGTTTAAGTTAGGTGATTTTATAATTTTAATAGTTTTTAATTTTATTTAATAAATTAATTTTTCACGATATTAATACACGGCGTATTCTGGGCCCATAACCTGTTGGGAATTTAGGTATGGTAATCGTGAATGAAACAAATCAATTTATTGAACAAATGAAAAGTATTTCTTTTTATTTAAATACGCGCTCTAGGGTATGTCTTCACTCGTAAGAGATTTAGCTTAGACTAACTTATTCTTTTAATATTATTTAACACTGAGGTCCAACAACCTCTCCTCTTTTTGTATAACAAAGATCTCTAAGTTCAAAATATATATATATATATATATGAGTGCAAATGAAGAAAAACATATTGCCTTGCATTTACTTGGATCATGGGCCTCAATTTCTCGTCGACCCAAGTACCTAAGGTCATAAAATTTGATCCATGCTAGCTTTCTTTTCCTTAAGTAAACATATACATATTTTGAACTCAACTTAAATATATATACTACGACTTAAATACAACACTGTTCGAAATATTATTTCGAACAGAATATTTAGTAAAGAGAAATAATTAAATAAAGTATATATAAGAATAAAGATTGATTTTTGTACAGAGAATCCAACAGAAATTTATACAGCTTTTAGAATACATAATAAACTCAGGCCTGATCGAAGGATTTTTTTTTTTTTCAAAAATTTCGATTTTTTAAGACCAATTAACTGTTGATTTTTTTGAAAATCTAGAAAAAAATTTCCTGAGGCCGCCATTTTGTTAATTTTTGAAAAAAAAAAAAGCTTCGATCAGGCCCAGGATTATCTATTTATAAAACTAATTTTTTTCATCCGATTGATTTTAGATGAATCTCCAAGGACTTATGACAGTCACCGCAAGGATCTTTTATTGAAACTGGGTCAACACAGACAGCTATAACTTTGAAAATTATAAATTTTTTTTTTTCAAATTTTCGTGACTTCAAGTCAAAACATTGTTTAATAATGCCATATTATTACTTTTGTAAAATAAAATGATTTAATAGCAAAAAAAAATTACTGGAAATTCTCATTTTTTTGTGTCTCTGACTACCCCTAACCCCTTAATTAACGTAAGTATTACCATTACTAGCATTAATTATAATAAAAACAATGAGTTGGTAAAAAAAAATGAATTATTTAAAATAATTAACGATAAAAAAAAATCTTATAAAAGTCAATACATGTTAGAAAAAAAAATACGTCAAATACATGTTCAATACTTTTTACTGATAAAAGTACTTCTTCGCGAAACGTAAAAGTCTTATTATCATCGAATATATACTCTAATCATATGGCATATATTTTTATATTGAGGTCATTGAAATGCATTAATTTTACAAAAAGACTTGAAATCCCACCAAAAACAGCAAAGCTCTAATAGATCGCGCCAAGTACAAGTTCAAAATTCGATGATATATATATATATATATATATATATATATATATATATATATATATATATATATATATATATATATATATATATATATATATATATATATGTCGGAGATAAAATAATACTTGGGTTTTTCCTGAGACTTGGGAAAGTCCCAATTATATTGAGTTTGTTTTTTTAAACAATAAAACTAAGTAAAAACATTTTTACAACTTAATCCGCTTGATTTTTGTTAGTTTTTATATTTACGTTTATGACGGTAAACTTAGGTCGAAGGAGCACGGTTCCATGCGTTTTGAGCACCTGACAAAATATCCCCGACAAAAAATCTCCGGACAAAATATCCCCATGACAAAATATCCCCCGACATAATATATTCCAGACAAAATATCGTCAAGACTAATCATTTCCTGACATAATATCTCTAATATAATACTGAAAGAATAAATTTTTGAAATGAAATACTGATTAATGAAATTATTGAATAACACAAAACTTTATTAAACACTATTAACTTCAATTATCGAATAAGTTCAAATAATTACTGATACACCATTTCAAATGATATTATGAATTTGTTTACTATCTAATTGATGACAATATATCTATATAATAATAACAATTTGCCATTTTTAACATTATATGTTACATTATATCAAAATAAATAATCACATTAATTTTATATTATTAAACTACCTATGTAAGTTTCATATTTTTTGATTCTAAATATCACACGTATTATTGCATTAAATTATTGAACAATTATTTCACTTGTAACGTGAAATCTAAAATTTTTAGGGTTAAAAAAGTAATCATCAGTACATTTTTTTTTTTTTATCCTTCCGGGATATTTCATTTTATAGTTATTATATCAGGAAATGATTAGTCTTGACGATATTTTGTCTTGAATATATTATGTCGAGGGATATTTTGTCATGGGGATATTTTGTCCGGAGATATTTTGTCGGGGATATTTTGTCAGGTGCTCAAAACGCCTGATACCAAGGAGCGCATCTGGGCATCCAACGTAGTCACGATCGAGGGATAGCAATACTTTGGATATAATGAGTTTCTAAACATAAGGACGTAGTTTGTACGTGTTTGTAAAAATTACCTGAAATATAGTTTTGGTCGACTTGAGGACTTAAGAATATTGGGGACAGAGAGGCAGTTCTAATTGAGCAAAAGAACAGACAACATTGCTATCCTACTGATCGTGCATGTGCTTTCGATTTAATTTTACCGCCGTGCACATTATACAACAGTAACTCGAATATTGTTAATTAATTGTTATCCTTTAGTAAACTAATCGCTATAATAATTCGTGTATTTCTATTGTGTAATATTCAATATTGTTGTAATATTTAAGATTTATTGAATACTTTGATATTGTGTGTTTCTCCGATATTTATATTATTGCTTGTAACTTTATTGTTTAGTGTACACGATATTTGTGAATAGTAATTACCTATGTTGTGTTCGTTAATTTTGTCAAATAAATAAAATGAGTGGTCAAGGCAACGACCCAAACTCGAGTCTTAATAATACCTCGACTGGTAATTCGACATATATATTCACTCTATCACTTTAAAAAAAAATATTGGTGTTACATTCTGGCTTATCTGTTATCAGACAGAATAATTTTTTATTTGACCAGGTTGACGTCGTTAGGGTGTCGATAGACCCCAGGTGCGTCAGCTGTTGACCTTCCTTTATTTTATGCAAAAAGTTTAGTCACTTACCATGGTGGAGATTATGGGCCCCATAAGTCGGCCCAAATAATCCCTTTCTTGAGTAACTTCTTCTCTTCCGCCGGTGCGTATGCGTCTCTGCCGATGGCCTTGAAATAGGCCTCAGAATAGTATCCGTACCGTGGGTCGTGGAATGGGATGCTTCCACTGAGTGGATGGACGGATGGAACGTCCACAGAAACCAACTGCCAACCCTCGCTGATGCCAGTCCAGAAGACCGGGTTTTCCTTCGGTGCCTCGTCTGAGGTCGAACAGGCTGAACTCTGGAGATTCGACTCCTCCGCGAGGACAAGTGATTGTAACTGGTCGATCAAACCGCCAGAACCTGAAGGCTCAACAACACATGAGCTCGACGGCTCAACAACACACGAGCTCGGAGGCTCAACCACACACGAGCTCGGAGGCTCAACAACACACGAGCTCGGAGGCTCAACAGCACATGATTTTGATGTCTCAATCGAATCGTTGGCGACCACTCGCGGTATTACTAGCGTTACCGGCTCGATAAAGACTTCCTCTGATCTTATTCTCGGTCGACCTTGTGTAAGGTCCGCGATAACGCCTTGAATTACGCGACCGAGCTGTACAGTACGTCCTGATCTCCTGCTTCGTCGGCCTCGAGGCGTAAAGGTTGTTATGATAGGTGGTGAAGGAGCCCGAACTGCTGATTAGCGCTCTGAGCAAAGGAAGGGTGGAACAGCTAGTAAGCGCTCGCCCCTTTAAGGTTCTTAGACAAAAGATTTATGTAACGGTTAAATTTTAGGTTTTATTCCTTTAAACCGGTGGAGACAGAAGAATCAGTCAGTCAATTGTACAGAGTTTCGTGCTCTTTGAGATCTCGCGATCGACTGCCCTGATTCTTCAGCTCCTCGACTAAGTTCATTCGTCAAAGTGTTAACGTTGCATCTCAGGTTTCCTATGAGAGAATCGTCGTGGCCCGGGTCTCATGCGTCGTCATCTGTTTAGACTATCCGCGAGCCACGGCGATTCTCTTATCGCAAGAGATTTCCGTTACATTGTTGGTGATGAATAAAAATGTTATCGCCAACAAAGTAACGATTAATTAATTTATTATTTATTTATGATTCTAAAAAGTGTCGAACCGTTTATTCGCCCACCGTGGCGAATAAATAATTCGAGACTTCAAAAAAAAATTTTCTAAAATTTTTATGTAAATTTAATTAGAGCCAGAACGTAACATTGGAAATCATCAAAATATATGCCAAGTTCATATATACTGTTTAAAAAAAAATATTTGAGAACAATTTAATTGATATAAATGTACTTGATGCGTCTCAATTTTTAATATAATGAAATCTTGAAAAAACAATGTGTCTATAAATATAGTATTTGACTTGGATTTCGCAAGACTTACTTAATTTCAGATAGGAATTTCTACTAAAGTTATTGAAAGTTCGAATGAATAAGTTTATTTACAATTCCAGCGTACAAAAAACATTCTTATCACGGCTTTCCTCGTTGAGTTATTGAATCATTTCATTAAGACGCACCAAGTACAATTATATCGATTAAATTGTTCTCAAATATTTTTTTTTAAACAGTATATATAAACTTGGCATATATTTTGATGATTTCCAATATTTTTTTGAAGTATTAGAGTGAATATATATAAATATATATATCATCGCATTTTGAACGTGTACTTGGCGCGATCTATTACAGTTTGCTGTTTTTGGTGGGATTCTATTTTACAAATCAAGATGATCGTAAGTCTTTTAAAAAATATCTTCAACAAGGAACTATTCCGACAATATTTAATGGGGAGATCGTACTCGTAAGTGATGAGAAAATGAAAATGTTTTTATCTCCTATAGCTACGATTCTAACAAATGGTTTGTAGTCATGTATTTGTGAAAGAATTCTACCGTAATTATCAGCATCAGACGATTAATTTTCATTATTTCTTTTGATAGTCTTTCCCTTATCAAAAAAAAGGATTTAAAACGATTAGACAAAGAAAATTTTAAATACTTTTTAATGTTTTTGAATACTTTAAATACTTCTGAATCACCCTTCTTATGGGCATTTAACATTGCAAATCATTTCGAATCGATTCTTTTAATCAGGGTTCTCGAACCATTAAGGGATATTTTAAATGTAAAGACTGTGCAACAATCGAAAAATGAATTCATAAATAAATCCACTACCGATGAATAACAGCCATTAGAAGCAATAGAGAACGTCCAATCGTTGATTGATATTGAAGATCTTGATCGAGTCTTTCCATTTTGCGCAGACGATGTGGCTCAAATTAATAAAGACGAGTTAGTGTCCGAATTAATTTCCATCGATTTAACAGGTCAATTAAAAATCAATAACAGGAAGTCTCCTGATATGGTGAATATCGTACATCACAAATTAAATAGTTGATTGTATTTTCAAGCAGTTAATTACCAGGTACTAATATTCATTTTCGTATGTTGCACAGTCATGAAACAACTGAAAATGCTGTTATTGACGGCATCTCAAAATAAGAAGATTTCGTCATTGAGGTGAAAATCATGTTTCAAAACATATTATGTACTATAATATTTTTGAAGTGGTATATGTTTCATTATTATATATTCCTGAGTACTTGTAAGGAGTGCTGTAATTTTCTGTCCGTTTGTAATCTACATTTGTAGTTTATTAACTGTTACGTCCAGCTAAATGCTGACCATCATATTTTTATTCCCAATTTTATATTTCATATTTTATTATATTCTTTAATTAAAATGTTGTCTGGCGACCAAATTTTATTTTTTTCAATAACTCTAGAAAGATAAGTAATAATGTGAGTTTTTAAAAGATTTAGACTTGTTTGTTCTAACATTTATTGAGACGCTGGAGCGAACATCTAAATGTAGTTTTAATGACCCTAAAAGTAATTATAAAGGCCCAAAGGCCATCTGGAAGTACTTTCCTTTAGAAATAACTGAAAATATTTATCAACAAAAGCGTACTTTAAATAGGTAAGAAGTAAAAAAATTTAAAAATGAATTATTTATAAACAAATAAGTAATCTTTACACAATCTTAAGCCCTTACTTCCATTTTAAGTGCACTTTTGTTAAAACATTTCAGTATCATAGAACAAACAGACAAAATAGATTTTAATGACAAAATAGCCATTAAGAAAAAATTAGATGTCTAGACAAAAATAGATTTTAATGACAAAATAGTCATTAAGCAAAAGAATAGACGAAAATAAAATTTAATGACAAAATAGTCATTAGGCAAAATAATATTTAAATAAATAATATTCAAATTAATAATATTCAAATAAATGATAATATTCAAATCATATTCAAATGAATAATGATCAAATAAAAATAAATAATATTCAAATAAATACTATTAATACGAATAAATCAATTAAATAAATAAACTAATAATTTATAAGAATAGAAATTAATTTTATGGAGAAACCTAATAAATACATTAGCAATTTTTAAATAAACAAAATTTAATAAAATAAAGATCAGAATAGGCCAGACGCCATCCGATAATAAATTTCATGGATTAAATTAACAACTTTTGAATAAATAAAAGTTGTAAGCATAAGTTTTTTTCAATAAATAAATTATTTAATAAAAATATATAAAAGAATAAATAAAGGAATAGGCACAAAGCCATCCGATAACTATTTTTTGATATAAATAAAAGTTATTAATAAATTAATAATTATAAATAAATTTGAAGTATTATAATAAATAAAAATTTGTACATGTGAGTGTATGTGTGGATGCGCACACACATAGGGCTGCATCGGAGTGTGTCTTTACCACCTCCCTAATGGAAAATCATAGGGAAAGGGCAAGGACCCAAGGGAACTGTGTTCCGATTGGATACAGTTTTCCCCCAAACAATACACCAAACAAGACCCGATAGGAAATTATAAAAAGCATGGTTGAACATCAAACTCTCAGTTCTCAGTTCCAGGTCAATAACGACAGGAAAATTTCAGTACAAGTGTTCTCACACTTCCACACTAGTTCCGTCCTAGTTTTTATTACAAGTATTCTCACACTTAATTTTATTTTATTGTACAAGTGTCTTCACACTTAATTTTATTAATTAATTATTTTTACTAGTGTATAAATCAATATTGTTTAGTGATTAAATCAATTACTAATATTAACTCAACGGTAAGAGGAATTGTAACCGCGAATAGTACATAAAATCAGTGAAAACAGAAAGATAATAATCCAGTCTCCAAACCTTCGGTACTGTAAACTTAAGTTATAATTTTTGTATTTGAACAAATTTCCAATCAATTAAAATCTTATAACGATTTATTTCATATTCAAATTTATGGTTTTATTAGTGAAAGTAAATTATAAGGCATATTTTATTGTAAAATTCTAATTATACGAGCAAGTGTAGGCACATGGCCACCTTGTAACTCCGTTATAATTTTGAATTTAAGATAACAACTGTTTGTACGATTAGCATTTGCAGTCAGCCACCGAATACTTTTATAAAATAAGTTAATTTCGAGATCTATTGTAATCTTAACATTATAATTTTTTTTTGTATAATATATAGTAGTTAATACGTATAACCAAAATCTTTTATTTCAAAACACCTTCCAGATAATTATACTCATTGTGATCCCGGTCTATTGGTCGAGAGACTGAGGCCGAAAATAAAAATAATAATTAAATGTCCAACATCACTGTACAAGCTACAAGTTGGACATAATATAACGTACGAAGCAAAAACTGTTCTTGAATGTTTCAGCTATTCCAAATAAGGAGTTCAACTTAAATCACGTTTATCAAATGGAAATACCAAATTCTGATCTAATGTTGAAAAAGTTACAACGATATTGTAATTTATTGAAACCGTCAGTAGTTAAAGATTTAACTCATAAAATAGAGTAAGTGTGGGTAGTACCGCCGGTGTGAGTATTACCGTGGATTTTTTTCATTCTATTATAATTAAATGATACATAATTTTTTGTAATTTAAAAAAAATCCAGCAACGAATTTAATACTTCGAGAATGTAATTAACAAACAATCAGGTATAAAATGTAACTACTATAGTTTGTTATAAATGATTGGAAACCGATTGATCGTTTTACGAGAAAAAATCATCAATTTCTTGCAGTTAATGTGCAACTGTAGGCTCGAATAAAATGTGTTTTTTTTTTTAATTAATGCTTTAATACTTATATTTGTTGCATTCCAGAGCAAGATTATACTTTTTTATAGTCGAAAATTCAACAAACATTGATTTTTAATCAATTGTCACTTTTAATTTACTGCCGTGGTAATTTTCACCAACTTTTTAAGCGTGTCAGCATTACCGTGGTTTCACTTGATTCCACGGTAATAGAAAAATATGTAGTATCTTAGGTGAATGCGACAATTGCCGCGGTTTAAATATAATTATTCATGACCTCTAAATTAATATGACTCATTGTTTATCTTGTACACTCGTTGTAATCAATGCTTGGCCCCCTGTCTTGTTGAGAATTTATAGTCTAAGGGACCAGGCAGAAATGACTACAGGTGTACCCCTTGTATTAAACATTCGGAATTGTAAAAACTCAAACAAATTCTAAAAATGCGAAAAAAAATCGGTCTGTCAGTTGACCCTGCGGGCCAGCCTCAAAACTTCCCGCTGTTTTCGAGCTCTTTGAGCTCGAAAAATTGTTGTGGGTACATTTTCGAGCTCTTCGAGCTTGAAAATACTTTTGTATGCCTTTGTTTTCGAAAAATAACGTTTTTTACCATTTTTTCTACAACGATATCTCTCGAACGAATTCACCAAGTGAGACGGCTGAGGTAGCAATTGACGCGATTTATTGAGTTCTAGAGCTGATCAAATTTTGGAATTAATTTATCAAGTTGTTCTTGAGAAATTTTAAAAAAACCAAAAAAACAATTTTTTTTTAATTCTTTCGTCAACGGTTTCTCTTGAACGACTGAACCGATTTTGATGGTTGAGGTGGCATTCGACGTTGTTTATGAAGTTTTAGAGCTGATTAGATTTTGGAATCAATCCATCAAGCGAATTAAAAGTTATTCAAAAAAAACATTTTTGAAAAAATTTTATTTTTAAAATATCTCCAAACGTAAACTACTGATTAAGCTCAAATTTTCAGTGCTTATAGTAATTAACAAGCCGCGTCGAATGACACCTTGACGATCAGAATCGGTTCATCCGTTCAAAAGTTACAGAATATTGACGTACGTACGTACATACATACATACATACACTCGGACATCATCGTGAAATTAGTTATGATAGCTCCCTAGAACCTCAAAACGTCAAGATCTCTTAGAAATTCGATTTTCGAAAATCCGACGGAAACCAATAACTTCCGGAATTTTTGAAAATTTGCAATTTTTTTAGCGGGAAGTTAATAAATAGTAATCAGTGAAAAAAAAAAGTGTAATTATAAACATAAAAATTTATTATTAGTGGTGAAAAGAAGCGCAAAGAGGCAAATAGTCCTTCGGCTGAAGAGGAGAGCCCGTATACATTTTGTTGGCACCGGGTACACTCAACGGTTTCTTACGTATTTTGAGCCGAGGATCACGAAAATCGGGCCCGTTTTGTTCAAAGTGGTGCAAACAATTGTTAATAACAATTTAATTGTTTAAATCGGAATAACTCCCGAACGGCTGGTTTGTTGGGGCAGTGCAAAAGAAACAAAATGTTCAGAATGAAAAAATACACAAAAAAGATATCAAAGTGGTTTTTCGTATCTCAGATATTTTGCGAGATATGACCAAAAAACGAGCGACGCGCTCGGACCTCTCACTCTCGCACAAGCGGCTGCCTATGCGCGAGCTCTCTCTTGCGTCAAATCGCGTCAGATGCTTGATAGGCCGAAATTTTTCTAAGTTTTTTACACTAAAAATGAGAGAAAAAATAAAAAAAATCAATAAAATGTCGATAACACCAATCGACTGCATTTTTTCTGAAACGAATTTCTGTCGTATCGTCCGGAGATGGTTTTTTTTTTGTTAACAAATGTTATAAACAAATGGATTTTTCCAAAGTCCAGATTGGATTCAAAAAATCGATAAAATGTCGATACCACCAATCGACTGCATTTTTCCTGAAACGAATTTCTATCGTATTGTCCGGAGACGGTTTTTTTTTTTTGTTAACAAATGTTATAAACAAATGGATTTTTCCAAAGTCCAGATTGGATTAAAAAAACTGATAAAATGTCGATACCATCAATCGACTGCATTTTTCCTGAAACGAATTTCTATCGTATCGTCCGGAGACGTTTTTTTTTTTTGTTAACAAATGTGATAAACAAATGGATTTTTCCCAAGTCCAGATTGGATTCAAAAAATCGATAAAAAAAAACGTCTCCGGACGATACGACAGAAATTCGTTTCAGAAAAAATGCAGTCGATCGGTGGTATCAACATTTTATCAATTTTTTTAATCCAATCTGGACTTAAAAAAATTTCATTTGTTTATAACATTTGTTAAAATTTGTTGAAAAATTTCGGCCTATCAAGCATCTGACGCGATTTGGCGCGAGAGAGAGCTCGCGCATAGGCAGCCGCTTGTGCGAGAGTGAGAGGTCCGAGCGCGTCGCTCGTTTTTTGGTCATATCTTGCAAAATATCTGAGATACGAAAAGCCACTTTGATACCTTTTTTGTGTATTTTTTCATTCTGAACATTTTGTTTCCTTTGCACTGCCCCAACAAACCAGCCGTTCGGGAGTTATTTCGATTTAAACAATTAAATTGTTATAAACAATTGTTTGCACCACTTTTGAACAAAACGGACCCGATTTTCGTGATCCTCGGCTCAAAATACGTAAGAAACTGTTGAGTGTACCCGGTGCCAACAAAATGTATACGGGCTCTCCTCTTCAGCCGAAGGACTAAAAATTATTGCAGAGCTGTCAAGAAAATAAATAATGATGATACTGATTAAATCGTATATTCTTATATCACTCATAATATTAATTGTATTGGTTAACTGTACCATAATTAAAACGTAATGTGCATTATTAAAGTTAAAAGTTCGTTTTTTATAAAAAAAACTATTCATTATTCAACTAAACGTTTGCTTTTATAATTTATATAATTGATTTTTGTTTTATCGGATTCCGCGTTAATTAACACACGGTTATTGTAACATCCACGGTAATTGTAGCGCGGTAATTGTCACAAGTCTCTTTAAGGTCCACGGTAATAGTAGCACTTAGAATTTTTTTTAAAATGCTAATTATTTTATGAAATTGACATTAAATCATACGCTTAATTTTTCTTAAGGCTTAAGATCCCTCGCAGATTTGAATCGCGGTGGAAACACCGTGGAAGTGTAAATACCGTGGATCTACCGTGGGTACACGGTGGGTTTGTTCCATTTTACCACCGTGTATATACAGTGTATCCACAGTGATTACGCGGTGTATCCACTGTGATTCTACGGTGGCTTTGTGTCATTTCACCACCGTGGTCCCACGATGTATCCGCCGTGTAATCACAGTAGAAACACCGTGTATACACGGTGGTGAAGCCACCGTGGAATCACGGTGAATACACCGCGTAATCACAGTGGTAAAATGGAACAAACCCACCGTGTTTCCACCGTGATTCTAAACCGCCAGGGTAGCTCCGGGACTTTGTCCCCACTGCACCCTTACAGACATGCGTTGACGTTATAATTAGTCATGTTCCCACAGCACTATGACTTTTGTAGTTTCAGACGGCAACGAGACGGAGAAAAACGGAAACCGCAAGGCTGAGGACGACGAAGACAATTCACATTGTCTCAATATATATATATATATATTGAGACAATGTGGATTGTCTTCGTCGTCCTCAGCCTTGTGGTTTCCGTTTTTCTCCGTCTCGTTGCCGTCTGAATTTGTACGTCATAGTGCCGTGGTCACATGACTAATTATCACGTCGACGCATGTCCGTAAGGGTGAAGTGGGGACAGAGTCCCGGGCAAGTCCTAGACCCTTAATTATCGGTCAATTACTTCGATCCTGGATCAACTAGCGTTTAGACGTATTATTTCGTATTATCAATTTTTGATACTTATTCTGTATTAATTACATTGCAATATTTTCTATTAATATTCTGGCAATTGTACTTACAATATTATTTTGTTATTTCGTATTGATTATTAAAAGTCAAGTTTAAATAAAATAAACTATATCTGTCCGTTACCGGCAATATACTTGCGATCTAAAGCATTGTTGAAATTAAATAATAAATTCAGTGTAATAATGGCGTTATCCCACGTGAAGGGTCATTGTATATCCAGTGTATTCCAGGATATTCCTGATATTGTTATTAACGGAAACGTTATTGTAAGTACTTGAACTTTATTATAATTGGCAATAAACTTGCACATTTTTCTGATTACTTCTTTAGTTCTATCTATCACTGTTCATCCTAACTAAGTCCTAATTTACTGGTAAAATTCTCAGTTAGAATAATAAAATATTACTAACTAAGTCATAATTGATGAGTCAATCATCAATAAGAAATTCATTTATAAGTTATAAGCCGTGAGGTGAGTTAATAAGTTTTTAATGCACGTTGCCGAGTTTGAATAAGTACGGGTCTTTGCTTTGCAAGAACCCCAGTCCACTGCTCTGTCCAAGTAAACTAAAATTTGTTAGAGGCCAGCCTAAGCCAGGGTTCAGCCCGCGAATTCTGGTGGCTGCTGGTAAAAATCGCGAAGACAAAAAGCGATTTGTCTCAATATATATGTATAATTTTTTTTTCCTCTTTTTTATTATTATTAAATAGTTTTGTAGAATTTTTCAAATTGTTTTTCTGGAATTATTTTACAAATAAAGAAAAGAATGAAAATTGGATTTTATTTACTTGTTTGTATATTTTTTTTAAGTTACTTTATCCCGTTATCTTTTCTTTTCATTTAGATTAAGAAAGTCTTGATTTTTCGGTTGTGTCTTTTCATCGGGGTATTCATATTGGTTGTTTCCCTTTTCTTCTTGAGTACTTTGGTTTCATCGTTGTGTTAGTTGGCGGATGGTTTGGTCGTTTTCTTGTTGCGCCACGTTGGGGCTTGATCAATTGAGGATCATTTGATCATAAAAAAAAAAAAAAATCATGGCAAATTGAGATCTTCTGATGAATGAAAAATGCTGTTTTTCTGTGTTATTTTTCAAATAACGTCGTCATGTGGACATTCATCATTTACAGCTTAATTGAAGTCCGAAATCTACTTCCATTTCGGATGCCGAATGGTCTCTTTTTGTTTTGGGGAAACTTTCTCTTTTTGGGAAGAGGAGGGACTTTAAAGTAAGCACGCTTACTCTAAGTGGCCCCTTTGATTATTTCTTCGTTCGTTGTTGGGCCTTGCTGTTATGGCTGCTTATAACGTCATGCGCAGTATAGGTGTCGCATCAGCTACAGAACCTGTAGATGCGTGAGTTGATCGTCTCAGGTGTCTGTATTTGTAGATCTTTCGCTTCTAGGGGGTTTCCGAAGGTTGTGGAGGGTGAAAGAAAACGTGCCCTAGGTCGTAAGTATTCTTGAAGTTCATGATTGACGCCGATGGTTCTTTGCACTTCCGTAGTCTTATCGTATAACTAATTGTATTTATCATTTCATATTTGTATAGCTTTAAATAAAACGATGTGAAAAAAATAAAAAAATAATAAAAATTTTAATAATACTTATTATGTAAAGATGCCTTATTTATACGGATAGGGTAAGAGTACCAGTACCCAGCCCCAAAGCAGTAGCCAGCCACCTCATGTTAAATTATATCTATATATATTTTGAGCCAATGTTAAAGTATAGAACCGGCTGGCTACTGGTTAGGGGCTGGGTACTGGTGCTCTTACCCTATATTGATTTTTATAGATTATGTATGTAAAAAAAAGTTACCTAATAAACAAATATATATATAAAAATTTTGTTTTTGTTTTTGCTTTGTTTTTTTTTTTATTTTGTATATTTTGTATTTTTTTTTTCTTTTTATTCATTGTCTTTGCGCCTCGCCGGATTTCACGCTTGTACATATATCTATCCTTATAATTAACATTAATGACTTAGTTCTAGATATTCCTATGGCCAAATAACTAACATAATTCGAGTATATTCAGATCAATGCACTTATCTACTAACTTAAGAATTACGCGCCCTATTAGACTAAGAGTTAATAGCGAAATTACAATACACTAGGTATTGTCTTATTAACATTATTACGTTACAATTAAAATTTTATTTTATATTCTTTATCGCGTTTAGTCTTAATTTACCTTACATTTTACTGCTTATTCTTGATTAATACGTCTTAGTACCTTGCATTATTCATTTATTATTAGATTCATAACTTACAGATAATTTAAGCAATCTTCTTATGTATCTACCCATCACCCTTATTGCATACGTGTATGTATTCTTTTTTTGTTTATTTTTGTGAAATATATTTTGCTTTTGCATTTTTTTATTTTTGAAGTGAAACTTCTTTACGGAGGCTAAAATTGAACGATTTGAGGCGGAAAAGGGGAGGTAGCGCCAGAGGAGAAACATTTAGTGAAAGTTTACAATAGTCGAGAAGGGGAATTGCTTGTATAGCAAGCCTTATATATTTTAAAGAGTGGGGGGAGTTGAGAAAAGTCAAGTAGAATGGATGAGTGTAATGCGCATGTGTCGTAATTTAACCACGTTATTCAAATATAAATATATATATTGTGACGTTACATTGCCGAGGAGGCAGAGTGGAGATGGAGTACGTGTGATTCTGTGTGTTAGAGAGAGATAGAGTTCGTACGTGTGTCGAGTTGAGGGTAGTAGATGATGAGTTGAGAGTATGGAGTATGTATGTGCGGTGAGTTAAGTGTGTTGAGAGTACGAGTACGTGTACGGTACGGTGTATGTTTTGGAGTGTCTGTGTGATGGAGCGTGGATTTAACGGGGAATGTCTAGCTGTGTCGCGGATAGTGGCCAAGATAACGTGCCTCCCGACTAGTAATGACGACTAGGCCTAGGCTTAGCCCTCGGAGTTGACGTGGTGATCACGGAGGAGCGACTGAGATGTCGCCGCCCCTTCGTGTTGATACCCGGAGTTAGCAGGAGTATGTTTACGTTTATTTGGGGATGGCAGGCCTCGTTTGCGATGCTCGAGGAAGCCAAAAATTCGCTAACTTCGGATATCACGGGAGAGACATTGCGGTAAGACCCGTGAGTCCACGGCTTGTATGTAGTGGGGGAAGAACGGATGGAGAAGCGAGGATGTGAGAGTGACTGGAAATAGTATAGCGCGCGAGTGAATGGAGTGGGAGGACAGAGAAGAGTAGTTGAGAGTAGACCATAGAGTCGGAGAGTTGGAATTGGGAGTCGCTCGAGTACGAGCTGACCCAGGAGTAGAGTTAGGAGTTTGGAAGCGAGTGGTGGCGAGTCGGAGAGTCGCTGAGATAGACCTCGACCGCAACCCTAGATTGTCGTCGTTGGGAGCTTGTGGCTCAGTTAGTTGTGCTCTTGGAGCCGTTTATCGTGTGAATTGTTGTCGCGAATTACCGCATTATTTTCTTTTATTTTATTAATTATTGTGTTAAGTTTTGTGATTCGTCGTCCACGAGAGGTTCCCGATGGCGTACTCAGGTATTTATTCGGTTGATGGACCGAGAGTACTCGACCGCGGGCCATTTGGGCCCTCCGCGTCACTCTCGCGTCATCTGTACGGTATTTTATTTTATTTTCTTTCTTTATTTTATTTTAATTTAAATGTGATTAATTGGCTTCTTACGCGTCAAAAGAACCGCGACCCTCTCTCCACAACCTAGCATACTGAGCGCACCAGGACATGCCGCTAACACCGTCCATTTCTCTCATCTCCGAAGGATTTAGATTTTAGGTTTTAATTTACGTGTACGTTTAGACCGGTTACCGATACCGGGGAAATAAAAGTCGGCTGGCGCCCGTCAGGATCTGGAGGAAATGAGAGGAGTGATCGGTGGGCGAAGTGTAACGTAGCCCGATTTTGTGTAATTTAAGTTCGAGTAATTGAGTAATTTTATTGAGTAGAAATGTGTGTACTTTAGTTGAGTTTATCGAGTAATAAGTAAAATTTACGTTACAATATATATATATATATATATATATATATATATATATATATATATATATATATATATAGATTTATTATTTTCAAATTAAATTTTTTTGATATAATTTTATAAATAATGCGTGGACTCTTTGGTAACGTATATATATATATACTCAATTCTGCGGAAGAATGGGCTTTTTTCTCGCCATTTTTATACAATTAAAGGGGCCATATGAAAAATCCGAACAGAAATGTTGCCAACGCAACAAATGCAAGCAAATTTTAAAGCACACTTGGACCATAATAAAATATGTACATTCAACAGCTTATATGTATTACATCCAAATTAAAAATTTTAATTGATATAACACTCATACTGTAAGAGCTAAATGTTATATTTAAAAAAAAGTCTAGTTAAAAAGATGAGAGAAAATAATAGTATGCCTGACAAACTCTTTGAAAGTATAAAAGTTTCATTTTGTAATAAATGGACGATTCACATTGCTACGACGTGAACAAAAATTCAACCGTCGGTAAGGTAAATCATGTTAGCTTATACAAGCAGCTTGCTCCATTTCTTCGTTACCTAAAAAGATTGTTTAAATATAACATTTTACTTTTACAGTATGAGTGTTATATCAATTAAAGTTTTTTATTTCGATGTAATATATAAGCTATGGAATGTACATATTTCAATATGATCCAAGTTTGCTTTAAAATTTGCTTTCAGTGGTTGCGTTGGCTACATTTTAGTTCGGATCTCTCATATGGCTCTTAATTATATTATTACTGCGTTTGCGCGTAAATACAAAGTCATCATTGCAAAGTAGTAGGAGAAAAGCCAACTTTTTTGCAGACTGAACTATGTATATTAGGGTGCTTCGTTTGTAACGACTATTTTTTTTGCTGCTCCTTCGACGGAATAATGTTCTAAACATTTAAAAAAAAATTTTCACCAAACATGAGCTCTTAATTTAAATTTTAAGTACTTGCTAAATGAATGTGAAATTTTCCTATTTAATTAACATGTAAATTTTGATTTTTTTTTTTTCAATTATCTATAGCTCCGCGGCATTGCAAGATATTAAGTCGCAATTAGGCGAAAATAACAGAGGAATCCTTCTTTTTTAAAAGTGCTTGTAGCTAATTTACGTTTTGTAACCAGCCTCACCGGTAAAAAATCTTAAAGCCAATTTTTTTTGAAATTTCATGGTTTTCTTCAATTTACTCGCAAACTACTAACTTTAGAACAAAATCGTACAGGGCTTTCTTATAGGAAATTTAATTACTTACAAAAAAGATCCTTTAAGCCATTACTGTGGAGCTAGTAGGTTCCGAGATAAATCTAATTAAACATCTCAAAATTTGAAAAATTACTGTTTCATCCGAGATTTCAGAACTTTTTTATGAAATGATGGCCGTAGAAACATATCATGTATAAGAATGGAATATGAAGATACATATTGCACATGTATATGCAATTAAAAAAAGTATGAAACAATTATCTTTATATTGAGAGAAGTAGTAATTGAAAAAGCGTTCGATAGTCAAACAAAGACATTTGGGTTAAGGTAAGAAAAAATGGAGATAAGTGTAATAGGAGACAGTTTCGTATTACTAGACATATTTTCGATGATATATTTACCAGTATATATTATATCTTTCTTCGTCCATAATTTCATAAAAAAGTTCTGAAATCTCGGATGAAACAGTAATTTTTTTAATTTTAAGATGTTTAATTAGATTTATCTCGGAAACTACTAGCTCTACAGTAATGGCTTAAATGACCTTTTTTTTTAGAAAATCAAATTTTCTATAAGAAAGTTCTGTACAATTTTGTTCTAAAGTTAGTAGTTTGCGAGTAAATTAAAGAAAACCATGAAATTTCAGAAAAAATTGGTTTTAAGATTTTTTACCGGTGAGGCTGGTTACAAAATGTAAATTAGCTACAAGCACTTTTAAAGAGGAAGGATTTCTCTGTTATTTCTGCCTAATCGCGACTTAGTATCTTGCAATGCCGCGGAGCTATAGATAATTGAAAAAAAAAAAAAATCGAAATTTACATATTAATTAAATGGGAAAATTTCGGATTCATTTAGCAAGTACTTAAAATTGAAATTAAGAGCTCATGTTTGCTGAGAATTTTTTTTTACATGTTTAGAACATTATTCCGTCGAAGGAGGAGCAAAAAAAAATAGTCGTTTCAAACGAAGCACACTAATGTATATATACATGTTTAGGTATACATTCTAATCTACAACACACATAAAAGTTGTTTATAAATGTGGTCTATTAACTCTGACTATTTTCATTAAAAAACATCAATCTTTTCTTCGGCTTATGGCGTTGTAATGTATGAATATATATTTTTAAACTTACAAAATTTAATGAAAAACCTATCATACTTCATGTAAATATTTTTCAACATTCTTAAAGTTTATGGTTTCATTAAAAATTAAAAGACGTTTTTAGTGTGAAAAATATCAAATTAAATTCAGGTAATTAGTATAAATATGATCGACAAAATTCAGATAAATTATTAACAAATTTTGTTTCGGGAAAAAAATAATTATAAGTAAATAACAAATGTTAACAACTCAATATTATTTAAATTATTTTCTTTTTTTAGAATTGGATGGGATTGGAAATTTTTTACGAAAATGTATCAGAAAAAGCGTCCAGGGAAATCTAAAACTGCTATTTATCGAAGGGAAATGTCAAAATTAAAACAATTCGCCCTTGATTTTCCAAATAGACCTCCGATTCCATATAATTTGTGGGATAATTTTTTCCAAGAACAGGTAAATTAATTAGTAAGGGGTTTTGATTTAATAATAACAACATATATTACAAAATATATTTATTTACAAATAATAATTTTACATGAGCTTTATTTGATGAGAATAATATAGAAGAGTAACTAATTCATTTATTTTTAGCCTTTGGTGTCGGGTAATCTGTTGACAACTTAAAAACATAATGATACAGTTTTTATAGATGTCAATTTGGACGAAAGCATTACAAATCCTACAAATGCCAATATTAATAGTCTCCCAAATTCTGTCGACATTGATAACGATGGTGACAGCGACGAAGATAATTATTTATCGAATGTTGGAGTGGATATTGATGCTTTTGATTATGATACGATGGATAATAATATTAATTATTTAAATATCGGTACGAAGATTGCTCGTGATAACAATCATCCTGGTACGAATATTAATCATGATAATTTTGATGAAAGTGAAAATATTAACTGTAATGAAAGTAGTAGCGACACTGAAGATAGTAGTAGATACAGTGATAATGACAACGATGGTAATGGTAGTGACTATGATGACGACGATAATGATTGTTCATTTTTTGAAATAAACCATGAACTTGGATTTAAGTTCCCGTTAATTTCGAAAAATCACATAAGCGCAAAAGATCATTTGTTTTCTATAATAGCTATCTCAGTAAAGCATCGTATGTCTTATGACGACATTTTAGATATTTTCAGATTGATAAAATTACCACATTCAGCGAATTATTTACCAGCAAGTAAAGCATCATTATGGAAAGTCTCAAGTCGAAAAAATTCTATCATCACTGCATTATTATTGTAAATTTTGTAAAGATTATTTGGGTCGAAAAAATGAAAGCAAACTTTTGCAAGCTCAATGTTCTTGTAAAAGATGTAGTCCCAAACAATTGGACAATTATTTAGGTTTTTATTTGAGCCTAAGTTTAAGAGCTCAAATTAAACTACTATTAAATATCCCAAATATTACTCAGGCATTGAAATATAGATTTCTCAGAGAGGAAAGAAATGTTGATTTCCTAGAAGATATATATGATGGTCAGGAGTATCAGCGATTATGTGCACCTGGAAATATTTAAAGCTGTTGGCATAATGTCTCTATCACGTTTAACACAGATGGCTGTCAAGTTCCACATTCATCACGTGCTAGTGCATGGTCAGTTTATGCCGAAATAAATGAACTCTCACCTCACTTACGTAAAAAGTACATGATGCTTGCAGCCATATACGTGGACAATGAACATCCATTGATGAATAATTTATTACGACCATTCACAATGGAAATGCTTAATCTTTTCAATGTTGGTATCACTTGGACGCCTACTAATTTAGCTCCAGTGACTTCAAGATTTATTGTTATTGTAGGTTCTTTTGATTCTCCAGCTCGATCTGCCGTGACTCGATTAACTCAGTTTAATGATTATTTCGGCTGCTTATACTGTTACGCCAAAGGCAAAAGTTTATCATGAGCAAAATTTGTTTATCCTGTTAAACAGTGCTTCAAACAATTAAGAACTGACTGTCAGCTACGGGCGGATATGAAATACGTTGTGAAGACTGGTATTAAAAAACATGGGGTTAAAGGTTATTCGGCGTTGACAGCTTTACCATTGTTTAATATGAGTAAGGAAATCGTTGTAGAAGCGATGCACGCAGTTTTCTTAGGAATCACAAAATTGCATACTACAATACTACTTACAACAACTAAAACTTTTTATTATATTGGAAATCCAAAAAGTTTACAAGTAATAGATGAATATCTATTAACAATAAGACCTTCATCACGTAGATCGCGTCATCCAAGAAGTATTAATTACTATGCACAGTGGAAAGCATCGGAATGGCGAAATTGGTTAGACTATGCTCCTATTTGCTTGAATAATGTTCTGTCTAAACCATACATCGATCATTTGGCGCTTATTTCAGAGGCCATTCATTATTTAAACTGTGATTCAGTAACATCAACACAACTAAATCGTGCGGAGACGTTACTAAAAAAGTATGTTATACAGTTTGAAATACTTCTTGAAACTACTAAAATGACGTCAAACATATAGTCTAGTCAACATGTGCTTTTGAGGTCAAAATTTTTTATTCGCCTCGGCAAATTATGATCGAGGTGTCATTCGATTCGTTATCGCATCAAGAAACTTTTTGAAAAATTTGGAGTGGCGATTGCACAAATCACAAAAGTTATAAACAATTTAGTAAAAAAAAAAAAAAGGGGTTTCGTTTTTTGTGAATGTCACAAAAAGTATTCAAAATTTTTGAAACCTGAAAGAAGATCCAAAAAGAGGAAGAAATTTCCTAAAAAAAAGTCCTCCCTCCCTGAATTCTAGGACCAATATTTATCATTTTTTCAGAGGGTCGAAAATACGGCCGAAAACGGGAACTCTCGCTTGCGTAAGCTCCGCCCACTTCGGACCTTGAAGAAAAAAATATTATTTAAACTTATTAAATATGAAAATTAAGAAATGAAAAAATTCGGGCGCCTACAGGATAGATTACTGAACAAAAATCCGGCGATCAAAAATTTTTATCGTGATTTTTCAATTAGTTATCCATTAATTAATTAACAATTTGTTGTAGCACTAGCATAAACATTGAAAGTGCGATAATTGTTAAACTATAAATCTGGGATTTTTTTCCTTTTATGGAGCTCCTTTACAAAGGCTATAGAATAGATTCCTGTTGGAAAAATTGAAAAAATTGTTAATTTTCACTTTGTTATTAACAATTTACTTAAGTTAAAAATTATAAACCTCGATTTAACATTGAAAAAAATATTTTTTTTATAATATTGCTATTGGTCCGTTTCCTTATGATCATAAGCTACTTAAAAATGAATTTTAATAATTTTTATCCCATATTCTTTGAAAAATTGTTATAAACAAATGCGTTGTTTATAAGATAATCAAAAAAATTTTTCTATAACATAACCTTTGATGAAAATTATGATTTTTAAAAAAAAAAACCGTTTCTTAAAAAATTTTTTTTATTACTTAAAAACGCATTTGTTGATTAACTATTTTTTTTTACCACTTATTATGAAAATTAAGGAATCTTTTTTTTTTTAATCATTATTCATCTTGCTCTTCGATGTCTGAAAAAAATTATTTATTTTTATTCAAATTTTAATTGTTTATACAATAAACAATTTGTTATAAACAATTGAATTTTTTATTAATATTTTTTTTTACTCTTAGATACAACAAAAATAGCCTAGTATCAGTTTTTGGAAAAAAATGAATTTTTCGATTTTTTATTTAATTTCAAGTTTTCTTGTATATTCAAACTTACCTTTCGCGCCTGCTTTTCTTTATTTATTATTAATATAACTTATAAACTATTGCAGATACAACAAATTCATCGATACTTTTTTTTTTCTAAATCAGCTATTAAACAAATTTATAACTAAACTAAAGCTCTAACTTAATTATTTATATAATTTTTTTGCAATTATTTATAAAAATTAAAAGAAAAAAAATTTTTTTTTGTTTTAAAAGTTGAAATATCTCATTAACTATATTAAATACGACAAAAGTTGCTCATATATTTTTTCATTCTGCATTAGTTAATGAATAAGTTGAGCTCTTAGCTGAGGCTGTAACTGTATAATCTTAGAAATTATGAATAAATGTGTCAGAATAAAAAAAATTTTTGTTTTTAACTTTTGTGATTTTTGCAAGCGCCACTCCAAATTTTTCAAAAAGTTTCTTGATGCGATAACGAGTCGAATGACACCACGATCATAATTTTCCGAGGCGAATAAAAAATTTTGACCTCAAAAGCATATGTTGACTAGACTAATAATTTGATGACACATTTATTTCAATGTGTACGAGATTGGGGTCCTATTTGGGCTCATCATGCATTTGTTTTTAAGTCTTGGAATCGGAAAATTTTAGATATCTTAACCAGTCCGAACGCTCGACAAGATCAAATCGCAACTCGTTTTTTAATGTATAAATTCATCAATAACTCATTTTTTGATGAAAATATTTCATCTGAATCTAAAAATTTTATTGAAAAAAAATTAAATGTTATTGATGAAACTTATGAGACCAAAAATCGAAATAAATTTATTGTAAAAGGCAAACCAATAACACGAACATTGTCAGTAAATGAACGCAATATTTCATAAGAAGCTGGCTTCAATCCAGAAGTAATCACTAGCTTTCAAAGCATGGAGGTTAACAGAGTTACATTTGCCTGTGAAAATCACGAACAAAATACTAAATTTTCTGATTCGTTCATACATAATGACGTTGATAATACATTCAGCTCTATACAAAGTATAGTACAGTTTAATCAAGATAGTATTACGATATGCGGTCTTATAGTTAGATATTTCCAACATGTGAACTATGGATTCGCTACACGTCATCATCGATTAATGCCGTTATCTACTACGAATTTTATCAGAGAAACTCGTACAATCCGACCAGCTATAAAAATGTGTTCCGAAAATGTTGTTTATGAACTTAAACTGGCCAATTGCTGGGAAACTGACTGACTTTATGATAAAGTAATTTCAGATTATCGTATGAGTACGGTTCATACTTGACTTTGTTTTTTTTTGCCTTTAATTTTTAATTTTTATCATCTGCAAATTTTCTGGATAATGTAATATACACAAAAAATATTAAATAAAACTTCAAATATCTGAAAAACATACTGATTGGACTAATATTTAATACTACGGCTTGCGTAAATGAATACGTATACTCGTCGAATTTTCGTTCAATTAATATTTTGTACGATGGTTTTTTTATAAAAATTAAATAAAATTACATTAGAATTATTATTTATGCGTACTTAATGCCATTTTATTTCAATTAATTATGAAATCGTTGTTATTCATGTAATTCAAAATTTCAAATTATTTTGCTGGTAATAACTGTAAACTTTTAATCTTTCAATTTTTTTTATAACTTCAACCTACTAAAACTATTAGTATATTTTGGATAGAATCTAGAGAAGAATATTATACAAAATATTTTATTTATCGCAAAATATATATTGGTGCTTAAGGGGTTACATGGGTTTCGTGGGTTCAAAAAATCGATTTTTTTTTTTTTGGCTCATTAATTTCTACAACATCTCAAGAATATTGTCCTAAATTTTCAAGTCGATCCGAATAATAGTTTTGGAGATACAACCTTTGGAAGGTGTGCGCTCCAAGTCAGGTATAGAAGGGTCAGCGCGCCTCAGGTATAGTGAGCAGCTGCTCGTCTATTGTTTGTCTGTCATTGTTGTATATTACTTTCACTTCCTAAAGAAAACTAATTTGAAATATTTTATTTGGTGATTACTTCTTGAAGGACGAGGTTCATTTGAGGTTATCTCAAGTTTCTATTATATAATTTATTAAAAACGTGGTATTATTTGTGGTTATCTAGTGCCATTTGTGAAGTTGATAAACAATGCATAAAATTTCAAGAAAACAGTTAACCCTTGGAGCTCGTAGAAAAGATAGACCGAGAAAAAGGAGACAGTCCTTTAATCCTAAAGATCTGGAAACTGATGATAGTTCCTTCACAAGCACCTCAGCAAAAAAATTAAAAGGTGATGATAAAGAGCACGTGCCAGAAGAGGATACGCTCCAATATTCAATCATAGATTTTGCCTTGGTTTTCTCAACTCTCTCATCGTTTGTGCAGTGTTCTAACATTATTGACGATGAAGATGAAGATCAATTGTGTAATGGTAAAGTACAATTTGAGCAATGTTCGAAATTTGGTCTGGGATATAAAATCGTAGTAGAATGTGAACGATGTGATCCAAAATATATTTTATCTTGTCAAAAAATCGGAAGAATGTATGAATTAAATCGCCGGTTCATTTTTGTTATGAGAATATTGGGCTTAGGGCTTGCCGGATGCAAGAAATTCTGCGGTTTGATCGACATAAGCAGTTCATTTTTAAACCAGTCTACATACGATTTTTATATTGATAAAATACATGAGTGTATTGAGACAGTTACTCAGACTCTATTCTCATCTGCTGCTGAAGAAGAAAAACAATTTACAAATATTGAAAACGATTTACAAGAAACGACAGATGTGAGTGTTTCCGGTGACGGTACCTGGAAGAAACGTGGTTTCTCATCACTATATGGTGTGAGTTCACTAATCGGATATTATTCGGAAAAAGTGTTGGATGTGTTGGTGAAATCTTCTTATTGTAAGTTATGTGAAAGCTGGAAAAAAAAATTAGATACTGCAGAATATGAAGAATGGAAAGAAGAACACATTGAAACAAATCAATGCACCGCCAATCACACTGGAGCATCAGGAAACATGGAAGTCTCATCGGTTATTGAAATGTTTAAACGCTTGATTGTCAAATATGGACTGAGGTTCGTAAATTATATAGGAGATGGGGACTCAAAAACCTACTCTGGTCTTCTCAAAGCCCAACCTTACGGTGACGATTTTGTTATCACTAAAAAAGAATGCGTTGGACACGTGCAAAAAAGAATGGGGACCCGTTTGCGTGAGTTAGTAAAGAAAACAACTGAGGAAAAAATAGTAAAAGGTAAAAAAACACAAAAAAAAATTCTTTCAGGCAGAGGTAAACTGACCAGTAAACTAATAGACAAATTAACTGTGTACTATGGTTTGGCGATAAGGAGAAACTGTGAATCAGTAGAAAAAATGACAGAGGCTATATGGGCTATCTATTATCACTATAGCTCTTCAGATACAAAACCTCAGCACAATAACTGCCCAAAAGGTCCAGACTCTTGGTGCGTTTGGCAACGAGCATCAGCTACAAATACTCTTTCATCATTTAAACATGAGTATACTCCATTACCAGATGAAGTTTTGATTGCTATGAAACCATTATATGATGATCTCAGTAAGGATGAGCTTCTCGAACGGTGTGTTGGTAGTTTCACACAAAATAACAACGAGAGCTTCAACTAGTTGATCTGGAAAATTACTCCAAAAATACTTCCTGCTGGTTCAAAGATTGTTAATATTGCGGCATTGGTCGCTGCTTGTATTTTCAATGAAGGAACATCAGCTTTATTATTGATTATGCACGGTATGGATTTAAAATTAGGCCGAAACTCCCACGAATATGCCCGAATTTCGGATGAAAACTGTGTGTGCGCAGCCGAAAAAAAATCTGCGAGCGAGACTCGCGAAGCCAGAATCCGTCATCGACAGGAGCAAAAGGATGCCCTGAACATTGCAACGGATGCAGGATCTTTACTTTATGGCCCAGGAATCGACGATTCACTGTAAGTTACAAAAAACATTTTTTTTTCCACTTTTATTGTTACTCAAAACTTTAAACGCGTTTTTCTCGGAACCGTGTTTTCAAAGTCGGTTGTCAAATGTTCTCGGAAACTACTCAACCGATCTTGATGAAATTTTACACAGGTGTTCGAGATAGAATTTACTCGTGCTTGGACGAAGGATTTTTTTTTTTCAATTACAACTATTTTATAAAAAACAAAATGTCAAGCAAATTTGACCGAAATTTTTATTTTTTTGGAAAAATGTCTGCCAAAATTCCAATTTTTACTTTTTTTTTCTTTCCTTCGTTCAAGCACGAGTTTATGGTCTTAACTAAAACACTTATCTTTGTTTTTTCATTTTAGATGATTTTGTCAGGAGTTATGCTGACAACGCGGACGCATTTTTTTTCCAAGGGGTCACCGGAAATGACGTCACAATAGAGGAGTTTTAATTTTTTTTTTTTTTTTGAAAATTTCAGAAATTATTCTTTAAATATGTATTTATAAGACAGAAAAAAGTTTGAATTAAATAAATAATTTTTTACATAGAAAAAAAAATATTGAAAATAGGCCTTTTTTTACCCGACGAAACCCATGTAATCCCTTAAAGAAAACTTAATAAGTTAATTGTAGGATTAAAGTAAATATAATACAGTTTGAATCAAATGTTTTATACGTAAAATTGAAGTATTTAAATAAAATCGGGTTTCAAAAAAATTATTTATGTTTTTTTCAACGTGCTCCTTATTTTGCAAATGATCTCTGAAATTATAAAAAAATTTATCCTAAGACTGCTTAGTACCTATTGCTGGGTTAACTCATTTACAGTCTCATTGAAATGGGTCGTTAGCTTTATTAAAATTATATATATATATATATATATATATATATATATATATATATATATATGTCGGAGGGCCAGCAGGTAGTGGATCGGTACTCTTAGTACCTGCATTATTATCACTATTATTTGCAGACATTTTTATTTAATTACAAAATATTGGATAGACAACAAAACAATTAACGTTACACAATATTTAATATTCACTAAAGGCTAAATATTACAATAACTACACTCAAATAACTATATGGATTATAATAAACAAGTAGTATAACAGTAGTCACTAATTTGATATACAAATCAATCGTAGAGTTAACAAAATATGCACGACAGTAAAATTAGACTTGAGAACGAATACCCGGTCAGCAGGATACGAGGTGCTCTTGACTCAAGCTCAAACAGAAGTGTCCCTCTAATTGCACTATGAACTCTTACTCTCAAAAACTACTGTCTTTAACTGCAAGACCCAAATACCAACTCCATTATTCTATATCGCACTATTTTACTATCCTCTGACCGTGGCTACGTTTGGTGAGCAGATGACACTCCAAGTCTAAGCCTACCGGCATAAAAATATTTTACAACAAGCTTAAAAAATTTCCCAATCCGATAAAGTTGTAAAACATTATTGTTAAATATCGTTGCTTAAACAAAATATAAACTAAAATGTAGTTTGGACTTTCCAAAGTCTCTGGAAAAACCCAGTTATACTTTTATCTCCGACATATATATACAAAAAAAATTTTAACTTGAGATTTAATACCAAGCATTTTTCAGATGTTTTTTATAGCGAAAAATCAGTAAATTCTCTGTAAAAAAATGGTTAAATAGTGGTGAATTCATGGTGAAATTATCGTAATATAACGGTGAAATAGTTGTAAATTTTCGATGAAATAACCGTAAATGTTGAGTGAAATCATAGTGAATTAACCTCATATTTATGAGAGAAATACGAGTAATACATAGTAATTTTTCGGTAGAAATCTCGTGTACCAACGATTAATTCACGATATTTTTACCGCCAGAGTGCGGAATGCGATTTGCAATATTGTACCGACTTTTCACCAAGAGTTCACTGGGTAACGGCCGTTAATATAAGAATTTTTAACTAGTACCGTGAATTTACCACGAATCTCCCGTTTTTTCACCGTGACCACTAAAACGCCAGGGAGTGTATTGAAAAACTTAACGTAAAGATGATTTCCGGATTTTATTATGTGTACAAGTTTATACAGTGAATCTCTATACTATGTATAATCAGTAAGGTATTTTAAAAAGATTTCTGAGATCTTATTTATTTTTCGTATAAATTTCGAAAGAAAAATATTTTTTTAAGGAATTAAAATATTTTTTCTTTTTGTATTTTTGAACTAAAAAGAAAGTTCCGTTTTAAAAGTAAGGAAAATTTTTCCCATGTAGTCAGAAAGAAATTGACATATAACATTAGCTCAGATGGAAAGACCTAAACTTCTATCAAAAAATTGTTTAATATAATGAAAACATGAAGTTATACTATTTAATATAGTTTAAAGCTTGATAACTTTTTTTCTGTTACTTCTCTGGAGAAACCACTGAGGAGCTTTTTTGTAGAAAATTTAATTTTTGTTATACTCGCTCCAAAAGTTCAACTTTTGAGCGCTGAGTGGCGTCCGTAAAGGGACTCTTTTTTAGAGACTCTACTATACCGTCTTTTTTTCACGGCCTAGGCCGTGAAGTTTTATCCCCTCCTTTTTTTACGAACTTTTCGTGTACACCCAGACGAAATTGAGAGAGATCGTGAAAAGAAAGTCGCATTCTAGTGTACCGACCAATGAATTCGAGTAAAGTTTAAACATAGTTACTATTGAGTGGCGCTAATCATTTCTCTGCTGGCAGTTTATTACGAAAATGACCCAATGTTAATAAAATAATAACCACGCCATTTTATTAACTATAAATACACGATACAAGTGTAAAGAAATAACTAACACAAGGTTTAAACCAAAAGAGTATTTATTATACAAGCTTAAACCCGACAATGCTCAACGTAAGTAGGTATATATTGAACGATGTGACCGCTCAACCGTCCAGTACAATAATATATCCCTCTGCCTCTGCCGTTGAGGCCCTCGGGTCCCTTGACCTGTGGGGGTAACTAAGGTGTCACGTGATGGGGATGGGTTTGACGTCACAGCTAGACTATCCAGCAGCCTAGGTATCCGGGGCAATATGGTCGCTTCTTACAGTTGGCCTTCCTGATGGTCTTCTGCGTCCTCGCGGTTCGAGGGGTTGACTGCTATCGCCTTTTATAGTCCTGCTTCTCGTCAACACACTGGGTTGTCCTAAGTGTCATAAATTAATCAAATGTTAGTAAAATGATGTTATTAAGTAGCATGCAATCACACAGTAACTCAATTAATTCATGCCTATAGTCAAACTTCAAGCTAATTAGAATCATTAACTTTCCGAATGACTATCCTCATTATGCCCGATGATTATCATCTACGTCTATTTTGTATACATTTCTTTTTTTTTTGGTCATCGTAATGACGTGTAAGTGATTGTGTACATGCAAGTGTTTATGTTAATATCTGTCTCTCTCTCTCTATCCTTCCTCTCTTCCTCGCTCTTTAGATCGGGCGCCCTTAAGCAGGTAATATCCATTTCTTAAATAAGAACCATTCCTGCTTTGGTGCTGTCCTCCTCATTTATGTGAGCTACTACTCTAAATAGCATCCATTCCTCGTAGCGAGGACCACTATTTTCTAGAGTAGTATCCTTCTCTACATAAAAAGAGACAACACCAATATTTATGGTATTCATCCCTCGAATAAGGGCCATCATAAGCTCATGCAAAGATATCCTTCTCTCACTACGTGAGAACCATCAGTGCATTATTTTATTTAACTATAGTATTCTAACGTATAGATAACGTTCGTACCCAAATGTTGTACAGCCGCATTATCGTCACTGTTACTGTCATCGGAATCTGATTCGCTGATTTCTGTACTGTACAGCTTCAGATTGTCTCCAGGAACAATCCCAGTGTAAGGCTGTTTGCTCACGCTATTAAAAATGTAGTTTTGTTCCTTTATTTTATTATATGTTTTTTTTTTTTGTTGCTTAAATCCGTGGGAATTTCCAAAGTGTTTTTAAATTTACGTTTCCAGCAAACTTTACTTAAATACTTGTATTTTTAAATAATATTTTATCATAAGTCCAACATTTGCTTTTCTATTTGAAAATAAAATCACAATTGTCATAAGTCGAGGTACGGATAGTAACAAAAAACTTAAACAAACTAATAATTTATGACTTAATCCTCAAGGGTTCAATCCTAAGTTTCCAAAAATATTCATTTTTTGCTACTATCTCACCAGCTGAACTAAATTACTTTATTACTCCTTCGGTCCCAAATACTTTCCCATGCCTTCCTCAAGCCCATGTGTTTCTTGTATTGTTCTACCGTTTTACAGTGCTTCAAGAGTTCTATCCTTTTCTATTTTCTATCGGTCTTCTCTTGGTTTCTCTCGTTCGTTCTACCCTTCTTCTTTCACCTATTTGTCCCTCCTGCCTGTTTTCCGTTTGCCAATCAGATGTCTAAATTTCCCGAAGATACCCCCAGCCGACTTTTTTTCCACCCACCCTTGGGGACTCTGACGTCACGAACGGGAACTTGGACAAAATTCTAACTCAAAACGGACTTCAGTTATCACCTATCAGTTTACCCGATCTGTCGAGATTCATTTTGAATTCTCTCCAACATTAAAAAATATAACTTTGTCGAGACTCGCCGAGTTCTCTCCGTAATAATAAAAACCCTATCCGTACGTCGACCAATAATAACCGATAATTATTGTTTATATCCAAAATTTATTTTATATCACAATTTCATTTTAATCACCTTTGTTGTATATTGTTGTAACAGTAACGGAAGTGAATTAAAATCTATAATTATTAACAAGACATAAGTTTGTTCTTATTAAATTTATTTAAACGCCCATTTTAGATTTAAATATTTTTATGATAAAAAACAAAGGCTTCTGTGTCCTTTCTGCGCCTTTTACATCTTCAATGACGTATCTATCTTTATCAAGTACCTTAGTAATCTTATATGGCCCAGCGTACTTGGGTAATAATTTTTTACTATTGCCATCATTGTAAGCGATCACTCTACGAGTCATTACGAGGTCACCGCACGCAAACAGCTGAGAGGGAGCTCTTTTTTTATTATATTTTTCGGCCTGCTCTTCTTGTCGTCGCTTTATAGACTGAGAAGCTTCCGCACGTTCTTAATCCCGATCAATCACCCGCGCGGGTTCTCCGATACTATTCAATAATCGCGACTCAGACGCATTGTGAGGCCTGAACCCGACTAATAATTCCGACGGCAATTTTCCCGTGCTTGAGTTTACGGTATTGTTAATACCCCAAGTAACTTGAGGTAACTTACGGTCCCAATGCCGCTTGTCTTCGATGCTAGACGATAGCATAGAAAGGATAGTTCGATTTTATCTTTCTACTTGCCCATTAGCCCTCGGAGTTGCTACGGCAGTCATCACGTGTTGTATCTGTTTATCAATGCAGAATTGTTTAAATTGTTTACTGCTGAAGGCGGTACCTCTGTCCGTAATAATTCTTTTTGGAAACCCTAAATAAACACTAACTTCATCTAAAAATCTTAGTACAGGAATCGTTTTAGTATTCTTAACAGCCTTGGCAAATACATATTTAGAAAATGCTTCGACTATAACTATTAAATGTATATTACCATGTTGTGCGCTGGCAGTAAAGGGGCCCAAATGGTCAATGTGTACGGTGTTCATTAGTTCCGGAACCTTTTCTATTGGGTGTAAATGACCTGGTTTCTTACCTGAAGGCTCTTTACTATACATTCAATCGAGGCAAGAGGCAATTTATCGTCGTACATACTGTTACGTCCGAGTAAATTTTTAGTTTTAATATTATTATCATTTTATTTTACTTTTATTGTAGTTTTTAAAATTTGTCTCAACACATAATTCATATTCGAATATTATATTAAGTGAAAAGGAATTTTAATCCTTACCATGGTCAGAGTGGCAGTTGACGCACTTCTTATCACAACTGCACTCTAAAATAAGACTTAAAGTAAATAGTACCATTGTAATGCATTTCTGATATGTTTTCTAAATTGGAAAATACTTAAAAATAAATTATGGTGTCCAGACAAATGAATGTTTAAATAAATAAAAAGTAAAAGGTTTTAGGTAGATAATAAAATTTAACGATTTTAAATATTGTTAAGAGTAAAATACTAAAGCGAAAATACAATAAAATAAAATAGTAACATTCAAATTAAAAATAATAAAATATTAAAATATGATAATTTAAATTAAATAAAATAAAACATTAAAATATTAGAATTTAAATAAAATATTTAAAATTTAAAAGAAACTATTAACATTCAAATTAAATAAAATAAAATATTAAAATAGGAGAATTTAATTTAAATAAAATAAAACATTAAAATATCAGAATTTAAAGACAAATAAAATATTAAAATATTAGAATAAAACTTAAACAAAATAGAAATAGAAAATTTCATTTAACAATAATTTAAGGAAAAATATATCGAATTATTTATTAAGATTTAGGAAAATAGTAATATCAATTACTTTTATTATTATTACTATTATTACATTTATTATTAGCAAAAAAGAGCAGTGAGTTGTGAAGAACCGAAAGAGAGGGAAACGGGAAGGGAAGTGGAAAACTTTTGGGTAGAGGTGGAAGAACGTGGAAAGAGAATGTCCTCCAAATACAGAAGTTTGAGAAACCACCCATTTTTCCGAAAGTCTAACGAACTGACCCAAAAATAGTCAGTTGTGTCGTGAGTCCCGAACTATTAACTTAATACACGTTATTCTTCCTATATCCAAGTGATCTCATTTTCATATAGTAAAGAGTAGGCTGCTAGCCACCTTTTTTTAAAAAACCTGATACAATGAAAGATGTACACATAGTCGATTTTAAATATGAAGTAAGGAATAGGGTAATAATTATTCACCAAAGGATGAAGACCTTCGATCAACGCATATTTCAATAAAATATCAATGTAAAATTATCGCCATTTAATATGTAGTAAGTCCACGAAATTTAATGTCTCATATATTAATATTTTTGTACTGTATCATTAAGAAACATTCTCTACCAGTCATTTAAACTAGAGTAGGCTGGAGTATTACTTACATAAGCCACCTAGTTGATGGCACGTTCAAAATCATTAGATTTTTGTAGTATACAGCATAAAAGAAATAATTGTCATTCGTATCTAAAATTTACTTAGTATTTGTTAACAAGTTAAATTCCGAATAATTCTGTATTATATAACCTTGACTTCAATATTTTCATTTTTATATTTTTTAATCTAAATTTCTGTAACAATATATACATTCATTAATAATTTAAATTCATGTTTTAATTTACACATTCCTTCACTAAGGTTTCTTGTTCCCGGTCTATTGGTCGAAAGACTAGGACCAAATATATTCTATAAGTCCGATTTTAAAGTAGGTCGAGTTCTTCGCTTATAATTTGGCATCCTTAATACCGTTGTCATATTATAGTCAAGGCTAAAAGCCTGCTTTTATTACAAATCCGACGTAACAATACCTTTTCATTGAAGGAAACCAATAGTCCGTTTTGATTTTATTTAGCGTTTTTTCAAGTCCGACATGGCCTATGTCATCGTAACATAATTTTACGATATTACGTCTCACGGCTCGTGGCACGGCCCACTTAAGAATCTCGTCGATCTTTCGGAAGACGCGATTGTTTTGCACATCGTATTCTGGCACATCTACAAATCTACTGTCTTGTAATTGAGCGTATGCAAGCCAATCATCAACTTCTATACGTAGAAGTCCAAAATCTTGTATCGCGGCCGCGCTGTCTGCCGAATCGTATGGACTTCTGCTTAACGCGTCTACATGCGGCATTTTTATTCCGGCGCGATACTCAATACAACAGTCATACTCCTGCAATTGCATCCACCATCGTGTGACTCGAGGTAATAAATCTCGTTTCACAAAAGTCGCGCATAATGCACTGCAGTCACTGACTATTTTAAATCGCACGCCAAATAAGTAAACCCGAAATCTTTGTAAGCTGCTTACCACTGCGAGGGTCTCGAGTTCGTAAGAATGATATCTCTGTTCCTCTTTAGTGGTTTGTCTACTGAAATAAGCAATAGGTTTCAAGAACGTGTCTACCTGATATTGAAATAAAATTCCGCCTACACCGAGTTTACTTGCGTCCGTATGTAGCTCAGTCTCAGCCCCGGGCCTGTATAATGCCAAGACGGGTTGAGACACTAATTTATTTTTCAATAGTTCGAACGCATGTTGTTGCTCGCTATCCCAACGCCAGACTTCGATTTTCTTTGTTAATTTTTTTAAGGGGCTAGCAATTACGGCAAAATCTTTTATGAACTTTCTAAAATAACTCGTCAACCCGACAAACCTTCGGACCTCGTGAACATCTGTCGGGGCTTGCATGTTAGCGACAGCTTCGATTTTATGACTACCGGGACGAATGCCTTGACTATTCACTTCATAACCCAGGTAGTCAATTCTTCGCTGCAGGAATGTACACTTACTTAACTTAAGTGTCAATTTATTTACCCGAAGCTGTTGCAACACAAGCTTCAACGCATTAAGTCCCGACTCAATGTCCTTCGAAGGTATGAGGATGTCATCCATGTATGCCAGTACACAGATTATTCCTCGCAAAGGATTTATGACCTCATTGATCATACGCTGAAAAACCGAAGGGGCATTCGCTAGACCGAAGGGCATACGCAAAAACTCGTACTGACCATCCGGTGTGACAAAGGAAGCTTTCTCAATAGAATCTTTCGCTACGGCAATTTGGTAATACCCGGAAAATAAGTCGAGAATAGTAAAATATATATTGCCTTGTAAATTATTTAATTGATCTTTAATAATAGGTAGAGGATGTCGATCCTTTTTTGTCTTTGCATTAAGTGCTCGGTAGTCAACGCACATTCGCGTCTCACCGGTTTTTTTTCGTACAAGTAATATTGGACTCGCGAAAGGCGAATTGTAATCGCGAATTATATTATTTTCCTTTAATTCGTCTATGATTTCACGCACCATTTCACGCTCCGCATACGATAGACGATAGAGTTTATAGGAGACTACCGAATCATCGACTAACTCGATATTAATCTCGGCCGCTTCTGTTTTACCAAGTTCGGCCACATTAAATGCGAAACAGTCACGGTAATCGTTATTAAGTTTTAATAGTCGCTCCTTCTCCCGTTTAGACATTTTCTCATCCATTAAAACATCATTTATGAGTATCTCAGATTTTTCCTCGGCTCGAATAGAAAATATGTCTTTTATTTTTGTTTCTTTAATCGTCTCCTTTCGAGTTCTTTCCGCACGTGCTATTATTTTACCTTTTTCGATAGTTAATGGCTTATCAGATAAATTAACTATCGGTAACAATCCCGAGTTTGTGCTGAGCATGCATCGCGGTATGCAGTGCGCTTTTCCAATTTCTTTGCGTATGCTAAGCTCTACATATAAGTCACCGAAATGATTGTTACTCACTCGTACCTGGACATCCGCAGCATGTCCTGACAGTATAACTACCGTCTCCGCAGCCGTTAATGGAGTCTTCCTAGAAGGGAGTCGATCCAACTCCGGCAGAGTTGCGAAGGTGTTGTCAAACACCCGCAACTTGTCTCCTCGCTGCACCATAGTGACACTTGGTAAACACAAAAATGGTTTTCCCACGATAAGGGGCACTGTTTGCAGTTCTTCTGGAACCATATGTACTTCTACTTCGGCTTCAGCTAGGTCAATTTTTATTGTTGCTCTGGTGACACCGAGAGGTCTTACCACACCTCCCCCATATCCACGCAGAGTCATGTCCGCTGGCTGTAGTTTCAGCTCCAATCTATCAGCATCAGATTTCCGCAGCGTGATGCAGTCGCTTCCGAAGTCAATAAATGCTCTCAAGGCTACTTTTCCTATAGTATCCTCTAGGAGTCGTTGATCTTCGTGCACTGGGGCACTACCAATACTCAGGACTCTCTTCTCGTTATTTCCTGAGTCTGACTTCGGGCAACGGCTGGAAATGTGCCCGTACTCCTGGCATCTAAAGCACTGGATGCCCTTAGGTCGATTTGAATTCGACGTACCTGGACGAGTAGGCTCACTAGGAGTCCTTGCTAACCCTCGAGCTCTACCTCGCCCAGCTTCTCGATTTCTCGGCTCTTCTCCACGTCCTGGAGCTGAAGAGGATACGTGCGCAGCAAGAGTGCTTGTAAACGGCTGGCGAGGCTTCTCGATTCACTTTCTAGGAGGAGGTCTCTCCGTCGGTCGTTCTCCGTAATCTTCGACTCTGCTCAGGTAAATGCGAAGATCTTCCGGTGTTTGAAACTCGAATCGGCTGATTGCCATTTTCAGGGCGTTGTCCTCAATTCCCTGAGCGATGCAGTCCGCCGCTCGATAGCCAGTTATCGACCAACGCGGCTTTGGCGAAGAACTCCATCATGGACTCATCGCGCCTCTTCTTATGCTGCATCATTGCCATTCCACGTGAACGCAATGGTTGGTAATCCGCGGTACCATTCACCGGCTATACCTCTTAAATTATCTAACGCATAACACGATGTCGTCGTATCAGACCACCTATATATTTCCTGTAGTTCCTCGACCTTGTGAATCCACGATTCGATGGACTGACTCTTCACTTTGGGATCAAAGAGAGGAATCAGTTTCTTTCCCTCTAAACCTCAGAGGTGACCCGAAGCATTAGAAGATCCTTCTGCGGAGAATGGTCTGGATGACAAATTCTGGGACTGTGTCGACGCCAACATTGTTACCGCTGTGGTCAGTTGCTTTAGCACCTTCTGAAACTCTGGATTGTACGAAGGTGAACGGCGTCTACTGCTGTAAATCGACCGTCACGTTGAGCTCTGAGATCTCGATCGTCTCGTATACGTTGTATCGTAAGAAGACGATCGATCGCTTCTTGGGTGCACTGATCCTGTTCGCAACGGTGGTGCACCACTCACTGTAGCTTGTGGGAGCTCGGGACGCGATGCCGATCGACGTAGACGAGCTTTCGATTCGCGGTCGATAGCTTCTTGCTCCATTGTTAATTATGTGTTCCCTCACTCGATAATTAACTGTTATGTAACATTTCACTGCCACTTCACTAGCACGCGAATACTTTATTCCACTTCTGAACTGTAAAGAAATAACTAACACAAGGTTTAAACCAAAAGAGTATCATTATACAAGCTTAAACCCGACAATGCTCAACGTAAGTAGGTATATATTTAACGATGTGACCGCTCAACCGTCCAGTACAATGATGTATCCCTCTGCCTCTGCCGTTGAGGCCCTCGGGTCCCTTGACCTGTGGGGGTAACTAAGGTGTCACGTGATAGGGGTGGGTTTGACGTCACAGCTAGACTATCTAGCAGCCTAAGTGTCCGGGGCAATATGGTCGCTTCTTACACAAGTAAATTATCAGCGTATATTTTAAAGCAAGTAATACAAATTAGTCAATCATTTGTTTAAGAAATATCTATATTCACCTACAAGTGATTAATTGAAAAAAAAAAAAAAAAATAGATATTAATAAAAAAATAATTATTATGAAATTAAGGTTTTTTTGCCCTAGTAAAAATTCATAAAATTTAAATGTTATTATTAGGGTTACAAATAAGTTTCCGCCGTGTTTTAAAACAAATTAAATATTTATTATAGAAGAACGGTAATATAAATTTATTTAAAATATTGCCCATCACTTGCAACCACTTTTTCCCATCTCTCAGGCAGCATTCGAATCCCACGTCTAAAGAACTCCTTGTCTTTTGAGGCTATCCACGAATCAACCCAATTTGTGGTATCCTCATAAGATGTGAACCGCTGCGCCGTCAGAGCATGTGCCATGGACCGGAACAGATGATAATCGGACGGTGCAATGTCTGGTGAATACGGCGGGTGGGGTAACACTTCCCAATCAAGTGTTTCCAAGTACTTTTTCACGGGAGCCGCAACATGTGGACGAGCATTGTCATGCAGAAGAATAATTTTTTCGTGTCTAGAATAGTAATGAGGGCGTTTTTCCTTCAGAGCTCGGCTCAATCTCATCAATTGTGTTCGATAGAGGGCTCCAGTAATTGTTTCGCTCGGATTAAGCAACTCATAATACACTACACCTAGCTGATCCCACCAAATACACAGCATAAGTTTTTTTCCGTGAATATTCGGTTTTGCTGTTGATGCTGACGTGTGGCCAGGTAATCCCCATGATTTTCTTCTTTTTGGATTGTCATAATGTATCCACTTCTCATCACCAGTTATGATACGATGTAAAAGAACCCTTTTTTTTATGTCTAGCTAGCAGCATTTCACTTAAGCATAATCGGCGTTCAATATCTCTCGGCTTTAATTCGTACGGAACCCAATTTCCTTGTTTATGAATCATTCCTAATGATTTTAAACGATGTAAGACTGCTTGCTGAGTGACTTCTAATGTTAGAGCAAGTTCTTTTTGTGTTTGAGATGAATCTTCCTCCAATAATTCCTCCAATTCTGCATCCTCGTAAATTTTTGGCCTTCCACTGCGATCTTTGTCTTCTACGTCGAAATCACCGTTTTTAAACTTTTGAAACCACTCTCGACACGTTCTCTCACTCAAAGCACCCTCACCATATGCTTCTACGAGCAATTGATGCGCCTCAGCAGCAGATTTCTTTAAATTAAAGAAGTAAACTAATATTTCCCGCAAATGACGCTTACTTGGCTCAAATTTTGACATTTTTAACTTATAAAAATTATATTTTACCAATATAAAATCAATGATATTAATAGGTTATGTTGTTCTTGAATGTCCAAACTATTTTTTAAGCCGGTTATCATCTGCGAAAGCTAACCGAAACTCCGTGCCGCGCCATCTACAATAAAACGGCGGAAACTTATTTGTACTCCTAATATTTGCATCCTATCCCTTAAAAGTTAAACTTAAGGAGTGATAATAACAAAAAATATTGTATGTCATTCGGCCGTTTCGTGGCGATTTTGACAACGAATTTTTTTCGATATTCGCTTTAATGTTAGTGACGCGAATGTTCGAAAACGAGCGTAAATTTCCGTTGAAATTACGCCCGTTTCGAACCTTCCCGCCACAAACCTCAAGCTCATATCGAAATATCGTCGCTGTCAGAAAACCGCCACTTGACAGCCTTATGACGTAAATATCTATTCCTACAAGACTGTGTACTTCGATTTTCGAAAAAAAATTTTTTTAATACTTTTATTTTTAAAAAACAAAAAAAAAATTTTTTTACATGCAATTTGAGTGGGAAAATGAATATTCGTTGAGCTGGTAGTAGAATTGAGATTTCAAGCTGCTCTTTTGGGAGGATTTTCTTTATACCTAAGATTAACTTTTGAGAGCATAAGAAAAAAAAATCTGGGCGTCGGTTGGCCCTGCGGGCCAGCCCCAAAACTTCCAGCTGTTATCGAGCTCAAGGAGCTCGAAAAAATTAGTGTGGATATATTTTCGAGCTCGAAAATGTTATTACATGCAATTGTTTTTTTATGATCTTTTCAAGCTCTAACAAGTTACGTTTTATGCTGAAGTTTAGAAATTTAAGAATCGAAAATCATTAATGAAGAACCGGTTTTTACAATTTAATTCTGAATTATGTTTAATAAAATAAGTGTATTGAGGCAGCAATCAATGTCAGGGATCAAAATTAAGATCTTAATAAGTTTTGACTTATGTCAGAAACAATAAAATATGAAATATCCGAGAAAAATATTAAAAACTGCGTTTTTTCTATTTTTTCGTTAATAATATGATTAAAACTAAAAAACAAGTTAGATGACATTATATGATGATCGAAAGAAACCATAAAGAGGAAGAGTTGGTATGATGTTAGATCCATTTTAGTACATTACATCATGATTTAACCGGAAAAAATAACATGAAATGTTATTTTTTTAATTTTTTAATTTATTGACGCCGATATCTTTTGAACTAATTATCAGATTTTAATGTTTAAGGTAGCAATCGGCGTGTTTCGTTGAATTCTAGAGCTGATTATAATCTGAATTCGATTGGTTTAGCCGTTTCGAAGATATTTGGAAAAACCCGGTTCTCAACATTCCTTTCTCCAACAATATCTCGCGAACCAATTAACCGATTCCGATGGTTGAGGAGGCAATCGACGTATTTTATTGAGTTCTAAAGCTGATCAGATTTTGAAATTGTTTGGTTAAGTTATATCGAAAATATTCGCAAATAACTGTTTTTAACCATTTCTTTCTCCCGCGATATATCTGGAACAAATTAACCGACTGAGATTGTTAAGGCGGCAATCGACGCGTTTTATTAAATTCTAGAGCTGATTAGATTTTGAAGACGATCGTTCGAGTCGTTTCTGAGAAACCACTAAAAAACTAAAAAAAAAAAATTTATTTTTCTCGTAATTCGCAAATATTTTCGAGTCTACTTAATCAAATGATCTGCAATTTTTATGAAAGTTGATGGCCAACAAGCTCTTTCGATTGACACCTCAACCATCCAAATCGATTCATTAGTTAAATAGTTACAAACAGTTTACATACATGCACACACACACACACACACACACACACACACACACACATACACATGCACACTCGGACATCATTCTAAAATAGAATAGCTTCCTGGACCTCAAAACGCCGACATCTGATGAAAACTCGATTTTCGAAAATCGATGTGAAAACAATAACTTCCCGAATTTTTAAAAATTTACAATTTTCTTAGCGGGAATTTAAAAAATGGTATTTTTCGCAGTTTTCTGAACTTTTATATAGGAACAACTTTTTGAAAAAAGTAAATAAATAATATTATGAGTTATTCAGAATGAATGATGGAAATTGTAAAGTTTCGTATGTTTGATTACAAATATCTATCGTAACGCTTAATCGATTTTGACGTTAAAAGTATCATTCACTGCAGTTTTTTAATCACTAATATTAACGAAAAAAAAAAAAAAAAAAACCATTATTGATTAGTTTCAAAAATTTAGATTTTATTAGAAAAATAAATTTTTTGCGATTCTGTTGACAGCGGTATCTTTCGAACGAATTAATCGATTGAAACGTTTGGGGTGGCAATCGACACTTTTTTTCGGAGTTCTAAAGTTAATGAGATTTTGGGATAAATTTATGTAGTCGTTTATGAGATATTTTAAAAAAACTAAAAAAAAATTTTTTTTTCAATTATTTCGGCAACTGTTTCCTTTGAACGAGTTAACCGATTGAGACGGTTAAGGTGGCAATCGACGCGTTTTATTGAGTTCTACACTGATCAGATTTTGAAATTGATTTATCAGGTCGTTTTTGAGAAATTTCCAAAATACTAAAAAAAATTTTTTTTTTTAATTCTTTCGACAACGGTTTCTCTTGAAAGAATTAACCGGTTTTAATGGTTGAGGTGGTATTCGACGCAGCTTATAAAGCTTCAGAGCCCAGTTGATTTTGGAATCGATCCATCAAGAACATAAAAAGTTACCTGAAAAAAACATTTTTAAAAAAAGTTTATTTTTGGAATATATCTGAACGAACCCTACCGATCAAGCTCAATTTTTCTTCAGCTTCAAGATATTGGCAAGCCGCGTCGAATGACACCTTGATGATCAAAATCGGTTCATCCGTTCAAAAGTTATAGATATTTACATACGTACGTACATACATACATACATACACTCGGACATCATCGTGAAATTAGTCAGAATAGCTTCTTAGAACCTCAAAACGTCAATATCTCTTAGAAATTCGATTTTTGAAAATCGGACTGAAACCAATAACTTCCCGAATTTTTGAAAATTTGCAATTTTCTTAGCGGGAAGTTAATAATTTTTTTTTGAAACACCCTAATATATATATGTAGAGACTAAGTCATACAATTAAAAATAAAATATTGCAGTGATTCCGCCGACACTTGGCGCTCGAAGGTATTGGTAATTGCCCTTACCTATTCACTGGATATTTTTCATGTAATACAACAATCAGTGACTAGCTTTAAGATTGCTTGCCACGTGCAGTTCAAGTTTTGTTATAACGCTACTATTCTGTAATACATTAATTATAATAAATAATCAATTGTTATTTCACGTAGTGATTTAAGTCATTCCCTGACCAACATTAATTCCTACATTGGTGACCCCGACGTGATACCCTTTTTTTTTTAATTATTAAGGAAAGCGTCGAGTTTACATAAAATTAATCATCTTCGTTAGTTTCAACCGCGTCTATTTTTCTTTTGTGGTGTTGCAAAGGTGACAAATCTGACGTTAGTGCATAACTTATCACAGCTAGTGCATTGCTGAGCACCCTGGACGTTGTGCTGCATTAGTTTATCCCGACACCCTAGTGCAAATTGGAAAGTGATGTTTGTGGGAGTGAAGCATACTGCAACGTGACCTTGAAGGAGCGACAGTATTGTTAATCTTTTCTTTGCCGCCGAAACTCAAGCGCTGCCGCATTCCAGAGCTGTGACGTCAGTATTGGAAAGTTATTCCCAGAAAGAATTCAACAATGGCTAAGAATTTAAGTATCGTTTCTTTTTCTGTCTTAATTGTTCTTTTACTAATATTTTGTCTTTACCAGATAGAAAATAATCACTATGTTGGACGACGAGACTAAGACCACTATCCAGCTGTATGTCAACGCTCTCAGGGCACCTCCTTTCAGCACGAAGCGAGCAAAAATATGGTTTGCGCAACTGGAAGCACAATTCTCCATACATGGCATCGTGCAAGAACGAAAAAAATTCAATCACGCTATTTCGCTGATCGACTCCAAGTCCGCTCACGAAGTTGAGGCAATGATCATCAACCCGCTACTACTCACGCCTTTCAGCCAGCTCAAAGAAGCGTTGATCAAGTGTTTCTCCGCGCCTGAATCAGCGAAACTGCGCCAGCTCCTAGATGGCGCGGCAATAGGTGATCGCTCACCTTCTCAATTCCTCCGACATCTGAAATCGCTAGCTCCTACGATTGATGAAGCTGTACTCAGGACCAGATGGATGTCGAACCTGCCCAAGAAGAGGCAAGAGCTACTGGCTGTGTCCCCAGATACCACGACAATCGACGACTTGGTCAAATCAGCAGACAAAATTCATGAGATGTTTCCTGTGACTCACAACGCCGTTGCAGCAGTTTTCATGTCATCAAATACCCAGATCTCAGCGCTCGAGAAACAGATCTCCGATTTAACTAAATGCGTCGCCGCTCTATCAGCTCAGAGCAGACATAAAGGACGTTCTACGTCTCAAAGCCGCCGAAACAAGTCCCAATTCAAAGGACGAGGCAAACTTAAGGACGGCATCTGTTATTGCCGCATAAAATTCGGTAAACAGGCCTACAAGTGCGCCGACGGATACAAGCTTGCGGGAAACGCAAGCAGGAGTCCCTAGTGGCGGGATGCGACTCTCTGTCAACTTCACACCGCCTATTCGTTACAGATCTAGCCACCAATACACAATATCTCGTGAATTCTGGCTCAGATCTCTCCATATACCCATACTAGCGGTTGAAGTGCATGCCGACTCCGTCGGCTATCAACTACGCGCAGCCAACGGCTCTCTCATTGAAACTTACGGCGTCATCACACTCTCGCTTAACCTCGGATTACGTCGCGAATTCACCTGGTGATTCATTATCGCAGACGTCACGAAACCGATCATCGGCGCTGACTTTTTGAATCATTTTGACTTGCTAGTCGACCTAAAGAATAAGAAACTTCGTGACGGATCCACAGGTCTTCAAACAAACGTCGATTAAATAGCGTTCGACATGGATTGCATCAAAGTAGTAGAGGGAGACACAGTATATCACAAACTGTTGGCAAACTTCCCATCTATTACTCGACCAGATGGTGCCGCGACGACAAGGAAACATTCCACGGTCCACTACATCAAAACGTCACCTGGGCAACCAGTCTCATGCAAAGCGAGACCTCTCGCTCCGAACAAATTGAAGATCGCGCAGGAAGAATTCCGAAAAATGGTCCAACTTGTCATTGCAAGACCGTCCAAGAGTCCATGGGCATCTCCATTACACCTTATTCCGAAGAAATCTAGAGAATGGAGACCATGCGGTGACTACCGCCTCCTTAATCCCCGCACAGTGCCGGACAGATACCCAGTCAGACGACTAGAAGATTTTACGGCAACATTACACGGTAGAAGAGTATTTTCCGTGATTGACTTGGTTCGCGCCTTCAATCAAATCCCAGTCACTGAAGATGATACCGAGAAAACGGCGATCATCACGCAGTTCGGACTTTTTGAATTTTTGTTCATGACTTTCGGATTACGAAATGCCGGGCAATCATTCCAACGATTCGTTGATGAAATTACATCAGACCTACCATTCGTTTTTCCGTACATCGACGACTTCTTGATCGCCTCCGAAGACAGCGACCAACACCTAGAACATCTAGGCATCCTATTTTGACGACTAGAGGACCACGGACCCGTCATCAACACAGCAAAATCAGTTTTCGGGGAAAAAGAGGTAACCTTTTTGGGACACAAGGTCAGTGATGCAGGTATCAAGCCGTTGCCCGACAGGGTTGACGCGATTTCTAACCTTAAATTCCCTAGTACTATCTCCGTATTGCGCGGTTTCCTAGGCACTATTAATTTTTACAGGAAATTTGCCAAGAATCCCGCCGAAATCCTGGCGCCACTGAACAAACACTTGGAAGGTCCAAAAGTAAGAAGCTCAACGCCTATAGTAGAGACTGTAGAGCTCCAACGAGCCTTTAACGACGCAAAACGAGCACTGGCTGAGGCGACGCTGCTCGCGCACCCGGTAATCGACGCGCCATGGGCGATATTCTCAGACACTTCCAACACAGCTATTGGAGCGGTTCTTCAACAGCAAGTCGGAGGTCAATGGCAGCCTTTGGCTTTCTTCAGTGTGACGTCACGACGTCGTATTCTTACTGTCAATCAGCTTATTAAAAAAAATCGTACATGTTATGCCATCTGGCTATGCATCAATTAATTAATTAGCAAATGACTTCCAGCCATTATTACGGCTGATGATTTTTAAATTTGAATTTAAATTCAAATTACTATATTTTATAATAAAATGAAATTTATTAATAATTAAATAAATAATGAAAAATGAAATGAATTATGAAATATGAAAAGAATATTATTGTAAAGTATGAAATAGAATTTTGAAATGATAAAATATTTATAGAAAAATTATAAATGAAAAATAATTATTAATAATAAGTTTATTAATAATAAAGTAAAATAATAAAGGAATAAAGGAGTATGAAATGAAATTATGAAATTTTTATAAAGAAATAATAATTATTAATAAACAAGTTATTAATAATTAAAATAAAATAAATTATAAAATGCTTAAATAATAAAAGAATAAATTGCAATAAAAGAAAAAAATAAGAATCAATAAATATTGATTTATGAATTCGACTCCAATGCTTTATGCGTATGTTGCTAACTGTATTGGAAGTCATGAAAAATATATATATATAAATAATAATTATGAAAAAATATTGATTTAATTATAGCCAATAAAATAATTGGTATAATTAAATAATTATTGGAAGGGATGTTACTACCTGGTAACAGCTCTTCTGGAAATCGAAAAGATTTCAGTTTCCTAAGTGAGCTCATTCGTCATCGACGAAATTTTAATTATTTAAAGGCACGGTCCTTAATTTTATTAAATCATTGTTATGTGATTTAAATATTTATAAACTGAATTATAAAAATATAATTCAGAATATTTTTAAATAATTATTGAATTATTGAAAGTAATAATTCATTTTAATAAAAATAATTTTGATAAATATTCTATCAATTATCAAGTTCAAGTTGAATTATTTAAATATAATTCATTCAATAAATATTGATAAAATTCCATCAATTATCAAGGGTTAAGAAGGAAGAATAATAAATAAAAAATCAAATAAATAACTATTGATAACAATAATAATCATCAAATAAATCAAGGTAACAATTTAATTAAATAAATAATTAATTATCAAATTTTAAATAATAATTGATTGATTTTAAATAAATTAAATAACAAGTGAAATCGAGAGTTAAACCATTTTATAAAAGTGTTAAAATTGTAAATTGTATTTAATTGTCTAATGCAAATTAAATTTTGTTTTGTAATAATTTTTAAATAATTGTTTTGATTTTAATAAATTTGGAAGTTGTTTTAATTTTGCTTTTATTATTTTTTTTACTTAATTAATTAAATTTTATTTTACTTAATTTTTATTATTTTAATTTATCTCTTAGACAACGAAACTTTTTTTTAATTTTTATTTTCTTTTAATTTTAAATAAACAGTCATCCTTATAGCTCCGTCCCAGTTATTTCGCTAGGCGAAGGCTAAACAGGAGCACTACTCTTAATATGTGTTATTTTGACGTAACATATATTAAAAATTTTTGGGGTCTCGTCCGGGATACATAAGGATGCTGTTCATTTTTAACTAAAACAATAAATTTAACATCAATAATGATTAAAGTAATTAATTTATAAAAAAAAAAAAAAGAGAAAATATTTTTAAAATTAAATTTAAAATCTATTTAAATTGAAATAAATAATTGAAATAACTCCATTCAAAGAAAAAATGATTTTCTATGTCCGATAGAATAGTTACTCGGAAATTTGCAAAAGAAAATAATATAGATATCAATCTGGATCCTCCGGGAGAAAATCCTGGTTCATCCACTGAAAAACAAAGAAATCCTTATTGACCTAGTGGAAGACGTTCTCTCAAAGATACCTCGATTCCACTTAGTTATTCAAATTTTGTTCAAAATAATAATTTACATAGTACTAACCAACTAACTAATGAAAGTATTGAAGAAAATCCTAATCAAAATAATTCTGAATCTAATCATTATTCTAATATTGAAAATGTTATTGAACCACTTGAAAAATTTACTTTAAATCCAATGGAAAATGACGGAGTAAATATACATAATAACACAACAAATAATTCTGCACAACATTCTGCAGCTGATTCTACCAATGATAATCGACACAATGTACCGTTAAATGATGAGCAAATCTTAAATAACAATAATAATAACAATAATAATAACGATAATAATAACGATAATAATAACAATAATAACAACGATAATAATAACAATAATAATAACAATAAAAACAACAATAACAATAATAATCAAATCAATGACAATAATAATCAAATCAATAACGAACAATCGGTAAGAATGGCTCTTTCAGCAAATTAATTTATTTCTTTACGTGACGCGTTAGAATTTGTACCCGAATATGACGGTGAAAATATGACACTTACAGAATTTATATGTGCTTGTAATGAAGCTTTTGGTTCTTTACCAAGAGATGCTCAACTTAATTTGGTTAAATTATTGCGAAAAAAATTAAGAGGCGATTTAAGAAAATCTATAAACTGTGCAGCAATAAATACAAAACAAGAATTTTATGACTTTTTAAGGGGAAAAGCAGTCCCAAATAAAACAGAAATGCAATTATTGGGTGAATTAGGTCGCGTTTTTCAAAAAGACAGGGAATCTGTTTTAAAATATTCTAATCGAATTTGTGATATTGCAACACAATTAGTTGAAGTACACAAAAGAACACATGCACAAGTAGAAAACAATGCTTATCAAATACAAGTAGAACAAAGAGCAGTAGAAAGTTTTTTAAATGGTCTTAATCCTGAAATTGAAAGTAAAATTCGAAACTTAAATAATAATTTTCAAGGGACACTCGATGAAGCTATAAAAATTGAGCAAAAAATTAAATTAAGAAAGGAATTAAGTGAATTTGAAAATATAAAACGAAGGGGCAATGAAAAACCCGTGTTTCTTTGCGATGAAATTAAACGTGAACACAATAATTCTCAAAAACCACATCAATCTAATTACCATCAAAAACAAGATTTTCACACTCAAAATAAACAATTTGACAAGAATAAAAATTTTAATCAACAATTAAATTTAAGACAAACTGTTATTTGTCAATTTTGCGATAAACCAGGTCATACTGCTGATAAATGTTTTAAATTATTAAATTCTAGAGAAAGATGTCAAATTTGTAATAGATCTGGCCACAATGCTAAAGTTTGTAGATTCAAACACGAATTTTTAAATGATAATCTTAAAAATTTTAATAAATGTTTAACTTGTGGTAGTCATGAACATTCAAGTAATAATTGTCCTAAACATAGTACATTGTATCCCTAGGGAAAAAAGTAGGACATTTTATCCCGTGGAGTACATACTATTTTTTCTCCTACTAAGCCAAAAGTTCGCAAAATTTTATTAAGTAGGAAATTATTATAATCAAATAAGAGGTTAACCCGGGCAAAACAAAGATACAGCGTAAACTATGAAGTTAACTATATAAAGTATATTATTTTTGTTACTAGCATCAATTAAGGGGCGAAATTAAAAAAAAAAAAAATTTTGAACTTTTATGTTATGGTAAAGAACAAAATAGCGGTCCAGGGGCGAAGCCCCGGCGGGGGTTTGGGGGTGGAGCCTCCCGGTCAAAAAAAAAAAATTTTTTGATGCTCAAACACAATTTTAAAAAATTTATTAAAATATTAATTAAATTTATTTACTTATTTATTAAACTCACTAAGTTATAACAGTAATAATTAAATAATATTGCAAGTAATAATTAAAATAATAATAATAATATTATTAGTAGTTATAACTGCAGTAGTAATAATAGTAATAAATATAAAATGAGAAACAATAATAGTAACATTAATTAGAAGCAAAATAACAATATTAATTAAAATTTCCAAACTAGTAATAACTCCAATAAAATAGTAGTTACGATCACATTTTTGATTATTTTGAGTATTTAATAATAACATTCATAATTTTACAGTTATTAATTTTAATATCGGATTGCTCACGTTAACTTCTCCTAATGATTTTGTATCAGTTGAGTTATTATTCGAGCTTTTACTTTTCACTGGTAATTTTTCTTGGGTCGTAGGTTTTAAATTGGGATCGACGTCTGGAATACAGTTTTTGTTATTGCAGCTGGTAAATTTTCTTTATTCGCGTTGCTACTAGTAATTGTCGATTCAGCCACAGTTGAAACATTCGAAGTTGAAGTCGAAGGTCTTGAGTAATTCTGATCTTTTGTCGTTGTGTTCAAGGAATTATTTTGCCGTACTGTTAATACATTTTCATTAGAATTAACAATCTGATTGAATATTTTTGTTTTGTTGCACAGAGAATTTTCAATGTACCCCTCAGCAACGGTACTCGACCTCCACCCACCGTGGTGTTTGAGGGTAGTGAGATTTGCACCGGCATTTGCGAGTAACGTCGCTGAGGTACGTCTGAAACAGTGGCCTGTATAACTTGACGCATCCGGTAATTTTAAAAATTCAGCAATTTTTTTAGGTACTTCAGTTATAGTATTTTTTCCTATTGGTTGACGTTTACATATTCCTTTATCGTAGAGTATGAAGAATCTGTCTAATTCCGTGTTTTCGGGTCGTAAAGCAACATACTGACGAACTTTATCACTGTATTTATCTTGAATAACAAATGAACGCGGGTAATAATTTTTTGTATCTCGGATGTTAACGATAAATCGAGATCCGGTGTCTTCTACATCATGGGTTTTGATTGAGCAGTATTCGCCAGACCTTAATGCCCCACAAAAACCGAATATTAGTATCACCTATAATAAAATAACTTTTGAAAATATTTAGTTGTATATAAATAAAATTGTAAATAATTTATATGTAGTATATTCTATAATTTATTTTATTTAGCTAACTAACCTTCATAGCCAGATAAATCTCGTCAGTAGCGTCATTGAGAAATGTTTTAATCTGATTCATCGATAAAACTTTAGACTTCTTAGGTTTAAACCCTTTACCATTATTTTTTAACAAAGTTTTAAGTTTGTGAAAAGTGTCAATGTTAATTGAATGTTTGAGGTTAAGTTGGGTCTTTAACATAGACCATCGACTCCAGAGCGTAGACGGTTTCAAGCTTTTTGTTAATTCATTGAAATAGACAAGCAACACGTTCTCTGTTATTTCTTTAATTTTTTTATCCTCTTTCCACTTGACAAAATTTTGATAGCAAAGATTGTACACTGCACTTGATTTATTAGCAATTAGTTTGTTTTCTACTAACCGAGCTTCTTTTATTAATATTCATGGCTGCCTCGTCATCACTTGAACCCGAATTTTCGGAAGAGCTCATATTTGAATTTATAATTAAAAAAATTTATCACTGTTTATTATTTTTTTTTATTGAAGAGAATGTTAAGTTCGTGACAAATGACAACAACTGACAACAGCTAAAAACACGATCGTACATACACAATGTTGGCTATGACAGATACTTGGGCGCATGCGCAACTTATTTTCCCGAGGGAAAAAAAGTGCCATTTTTTTCTCGCAAGTAAGGGAAAAAAGTACGAACTTTTGGCTTAGGGAGGAGAAAAAATTATTAGTTGTGATTATTGTAAAAAAATGGGTCACAGAATTAGAGATTGTTGGAAGAAAATAAATGATGAAGAAAAACAAATAAAAGAAAATCATCCTTCAACCTCTAGTTCACATTTTGGTATTTTTAATAGAATTCCAATCAAAACTATTTCTGATAAAAAAGAAACTCGCGTTGAACAAATTAATTTAAATAAAAATAATAAAAGTCCAACAATTTTATTAGGATATAGCGTAAATCCTAATGTTGGACGAATCTCTGTAATGTTAGACACAGGTAGTGGTCCTAATATTTTAAAAGAAAGTTTTTGTCCAAAAGAGGCAATTTTAGATAAAACTAAAACTATTAAATTACTTGGAATTAACGAAATTCCAGTCGAAGCACTAGGAGAAGTTGAATTAGATTTTCTTGATTTAGAAATTAAATTTTTAATAGTTCCTGACGATTTTCCAATCAAGCAATCGGGAATATTGGGTTCGAATTTCTTTGACGAAGCGAAAGTACAAATTTGCTATAAAGATCGCGTTATTAAAATAAATAATAAACAATATTTTTTCTATGATACTGATGAATCTATAAATCAATCATTTAATTGTGAAAAATTAGTGCAAAATAATAAAATAAATTTTCAAGATAAAATTTATCCTGTAACTACTAAAGGAAATCTAGAAGAAAAAAATGAAATGAAGAAAGAAGAAACAAAAGAAGAGAAAAATGAAATGAAGAAAGAAGAAATTAAAAAGGAAGGAAATGAAATAAAGAAAGAAGAAAATGAAATGAACAAAGGAAAAATAGAAACTGATGAAGAAACAGATGAAGAAATAATAATGAAAATCAAAGAAGAAGACGAATCTGATTTTGATGAAGATATGCATCAAATAATGGCTATGGGATTTCAAAGTTTTAATACTTATGGAAGTGATACCGACTACGATTCAGACGATGAGGCGAAAGAAAAAACCGAAGAAGACAATAAAACAAAGATAAAAATAAATGGAGACACTACTAAAATTTTTAACAAAAATAAAAAAGATAATAATCAACCTGAAAACGAGAAAAATTTAAAAGAAAAATCTGAAAATATCAACACAATCAAACAAAAAAACAATCAAGAAAAGAATTCAAAGGAAAATTCCAATTACAATATTGAGATTCAAGATTACAATTTACATGAGTCAATCAATAAATTTAATAAAGAAATTATATATGCTCAGCGAGTATTAGTTATCAACAATGTTCATGAGAACCAAGAAAAGAATCAAGAGGATGTCACAGTACACTTTTCACATGATACTGATGCAATGAATAAAAGTAAATCACGTTTTGAAACAATAAAAGAGGTGTTAAATATTAAACATTTAAATAAAATCGAGAAAGAATCTCTTTACGATTTGATAAAAGACAATACTGAAAGGTTTCACCTTCCAGGTAAATATTTACCTGCAACAGATAGAGTTGAACATGAAATTTTAACTGCAGATGAAAGACCTGTCAATATTAAAAATTATAGAATTCCTTATGCTTTGAAGGAGAAAATCAATCGACAAATTAAAGAGTTATTGGAAAATAATATTATTATGGAATCAAGGTCACCATACAACAGTCCAGTCTGGATAGTTTCAAAGAAACCGGACTCTGAAGGAAAGAAACAATGGAGAATGGTAATCGATTATCGAGCGTTAAATGAGAAGACGATTAAAAATGCATATCCACTGCCAAACATAACTGATATTATTGATAGTTTGGGTGGAGTTGAATATTATTCTGTACTAGACTTATCATCGGGTTTTCATCAAATTAAGATGAAGGAAAAAGATCGACATAAAACTGCTTTTTCAACTATTTTAGGTCATTTTGAATTTTTAAGATTGGTTTTCGGTCTAGCAAACGGTCCAGCAACATTTCAAGCATTGATGGAGGATGTTTTTTCAGGATTGATTGGTGTTATACTATATGTTTTTATGGATGATATAATTTTATTTTCAAGAACTTTACAGGAACACATCGAAAGATTAAAAATTGTTTTTCAGAGATTAAAAGAAGCAAATTTAAAATTAAAACCAGATAAATGTAAATTTCTCAAACGAGAAGTTTGTTATTTAGGTCATTTAATAAGTAAAAATTCTATCAGACCTGATCCAAGTAAAATTGAAGCTGCAAAAAAATATCCAGTTCCTACTACTCAGAAAAAAGTTCGTCAATTTTTGGGTTTTACTAATTATTATAGAAGATTTATTAAAGATTTTGCAAAAATAGCTAAGCCATTGACAAAATTACTTCAAAAAGATGTCAAGTTTTTATGGAATCAAGAAACTCAAGAAGCTTTTGAAATATTAAGAAATAAATTATGTGAACCACCTGTACTAAATACACCTGACTTTACAATGCCATTTATTATTACTACTGATGCATCAGGTTATGCAATTGGAGCAATTTTATCACAAGGACAAATTGGGGAAGATACTGCATGTGCATACGCTTCAAGAGTATTGAGGGACGCTGAAATAAGATATAAAACATATGAAAAAGAAGCATTGGCTATTGTTTTTGGTGTGAAAACATTTAGACCATATGTTTATGGTAAAGAATTTATTCTCGTTACAGATCATAAACCATTAGTTTGGTTTCAAAAAGCAAAAGATGTGAATACAAGAGTTTTAAAATGGAGATGAAAATTAGGAGAATACAATTTTAAAGTTATTTACAAACCAGGTAAAACAAATTATGTTGCGGATGCCTTATCAAGAAATCCAATCAAAACAGAAGAATTTGAACAAATCAAAGTAACAACAAGAGCTGCAGCAAAGAAACAAGAATTAAATACAAAAACACAATCAACAACCAAAACAAATGACGAAATTAATAAAAATAAAAATTTAAAAACGAACAAACAAAAAATACAAAAGAAAGTAAGTGATAAAACCAACGATTCGACCGACGAAGAAATTGAAAATCAACCAAAAATTATTAAACGCAAGAAAAAAGTGAAACAAATTAAAAAAAAAAAAGAAACAAAAAGTCAAGATTTAAATCAAGAAAGTGTGAGTAGTTCTTTAAGTTCAGACGAAAATATTGAAAATATAATAAACGAACAAAACAATAATAAAAAAGATTCATCAGATCATAGCGATTCAGATATTAAAGAAAATTTAGAAACGGGAAATATTCGTAATATAGTTGATATTAAAGACTATTTTCATTTCAGGAAAGATAATTTAGCTTATTTTATTAGTACCAATGGTGAACCATGCGATAATGGCGCAATTAAATTAAAAGAATTGAATAAATTACCGACATTTAAAAATTTAGAGTTAGGAAAAATAGTTGAAAAGAAAATTAAAAATAAGTATTATTTTGCTTTGCCTATTCGTGAAAAAGAAAAAGAATCAATTGCAATTTTAATTGAAAATTTAAAAGTAATTTTTGAAAATTTAAAAGAAACTTTAGAAAAATTTAAATTAAAAACAGTAAGTTTCGCAAAAAGTGAAAATATAGAAAATTTACCGTGGAATAATATTATAACAGAATTAAAAAATGTTTTTGACGGAACTGATATTAAAATTATGATTTGTTTGGGCACAATTATTTATGTTCCTAATGAAAAAAGAGATGAAATTTTTTATGAAATGCATAAATCACCAATTGGGGGTCATAAAGGGGTTACTAAAACTTATCAAAGAATTAAAAAAGATTATTATTGGGAAAATTTGAAAAATGATATTCAACGTAGAATTCAACAATGTTTAGATTGTCAATTAAAAAAATTAGTTCGTGTAAAACATAGAGAACCTATGATTATTACTGATACTCCAGCCACGTGTTTCTGGAAAATTTCTATGGATATTGTCGGGGCAAAACAAAAAACTAAAAGGGGAAATGAATATATTTTAACTATTCAAGATTTATTTTCTAAATTTTGTATTGCAGAAGCATTACCTAACACTTTAGCTACAACAATTTCAACTGCTTTTGTTAAAAGATTTATTTGTTATTTTGGTCCGCCAAAAATTATTCTGACAGACCAAGGTCGTAACTTTTTGAGTGCTGTTTTAAAATGCGTAGCGAAACGATTCGGTATTAAAAAACTTAAAACTACAGCTTATCATCCACAATCTAATGGTTCATTAGAACGATCACATCACACATTAAACGAATACCTTAAACATTACTCATCCATTGATGAAGAGTGGGACGAATGGATCGAGTTAGCAACATTTTCATATAATACAAGTTATCATGAAGCAATAAAAAATACACCTTATGCTATTGTCTTTGGACAACAGTCTAGATTACCTTCAAGCGAACCAATAAGAGAATGTGAACAATTACCTACAATGCAAGGTTATTTAATTGATTTAATCACAAGATTACATGGGATAAGATTATTAGCTTATCAAAATTTAGTTGACGCTAAACACAAATCTAAAAAATATTACGATAAACATTGTAATCCACAAAATTTAAAAGTAGGTCAATATGTATTTTTACAAAGTGGACCAAATCCAGGTAAAACAAAAGATCATTACTCTGGACCACACAAAATTCTTGAAATTTTGGGTAAAGGAAATGTTAAAATTCAAACAGAAAAAAGAATTCAAATAGTTCACATGAATCGATTGAGATATTCATTTATAAATCCAGAAATTACACCAATTAAAAAAACACGAAAACAAAAGAAAAATAGCGATGAAGAAAATTCTAATTAATTTATGTTTACAGATGATTATCAATATCACTTTTGCGATTTATTTTATTTTATTATGGCCATCAACAGTGAGTGGAATAATTTGGTATGATTGCGGAAGATTTTCATCAAATTCAACTACAATTTCAATTACAGAGGTGGGAGATTGTGACATTCATCCTAAAGAAATAAATACAACAGAACCATTTATTCAATTATTACAATTAAAAGAATATTCTTTAACAAAAGTTATTCAATGTAAAATCGAAGTAGATCGAAATATTTATTATTGCGGGGCTTATTCTCATATGTCAGTCGTACATAGTGGACATATGGAATATATTGAAGAAATTTCAAAAGAAAGATGTTTAGATATTCATAAATCGGGGTCATATAGATTCGGTACGTTATTTATAACCGGTTTAAAAATTAATAGCACAACTACGCGTGGTGCAACACTCGCAGGATCAATCGGTAATGATGGAACGTGTAAAGGGGGAAGTTATTCAGATTTTCATGGAAGTTGGAGTGATATTGTCGCTCAAGGAGTTTTAAAAATAACAATACAAGAATATTTCGCAGAAGTTAAATATGAAAATGATAAAGTTTATTTAAAATCGGGTTTAACGTGTACTTTATCTGATTTATCTTGTTTAGATTTAGAGGGAGGTTATACTTTTCGGGACTATATTCCATCACATAAATGTGATTTTCAAAATTTTGGGGTTTTATACACGGGAAAAGTAAATAAAACATCTGAAAAAAATTCAGATAAGCATGAAATTGTTTATTCTTTAGAATCAAATGGAATAACATTTGCATTAACTACCACAAATGTTGAAATTATTTGTGGCTATAAAATAATCAGAACTGAACATCCAAAATTATTTATCTTTGAAACATCAAAGAATGATTTAATATTAAGTAATAAAATATCAATAGAAAATTTAGATTTATTTACATATATTAATTCTAAGTTTGTATACGTAGAAAAATTTATACAAAAACAAATTAAACAATTATATTATGATGTATTAATTCATCGTTGTATGTTAGAACGTAATACTTTAAAAAATTTGTTATCAATTACTTCAAGTAAACCAGACGAGTTTGCTTACAATTATATGAAAGGACCAGGCTATATAGCTATAATGTCAGGTGAATCAATAAATGTTGTTAAGTGCATACCTGTTGAGGTATCAGTTTACCCAAGAAGTGAGTGTTATAACGAATTACCAGTGAAAAGAGGAAATGACAGTTACTTTTTAACTCCAAAGACAAGAATTTTAGTTAGAAAAGGTACTCAGATTGATTGCAATCCACTTTTTCCACCTTTATTTTTAATAGATGGATCATGGTATAAATTTACACCTAATCCAGTTGAAGTTTTACCACCAAATAAAATTCAACCATTAACTAAACCAACATGGAAATATACTTCTCCAAAATTCTTAGCTACAAGCGGAATTTATTCTGAACAAGATCTCGACAAATTAAGACATAGAATTATGTCTCCAGTGGAAAAACCAGCAATTTTAAGTAATATTGCTAGAGGAATGGATGGTTTGCATTTTGCAAACCAAGGTGAATCAATATTAAATTTATTTGATACTAATGCTTTACAAAAATTAGCTGATTCAGCATGGGAAAAAACATGGGGAAAATTTGTAATTTTTGGATCTGCAAGTGCAGGAATATTTAGTATAATTATGATTATACGACTAGTAAAATTTTCATTTGACACATTACTTCATGCTTTTCAAATTCGAAAATCTTATGGCTGCTCTTTTTATATGTGTCTATCATTTTGGGATGCTTGTACTAATTTTATTTTAATAAGAGCACAAGATTACCTTACTTTCAAGGTAGCTTTCTGTAATATGATAAATAATCGATACATTACCATCTTTGCGCTGGTAACGTTCTTAGCGCGGGAGGGTAGCGACGCGCGCAGTCGTCGCGAGATTTAAATTTTTATATATATCTATATCTATATATATATATATACATTCATACATATTACTTATATACATTATATACAACAATATAAATAAATGAATAAAGAAAATAAATTAATCAAGAAATATATAAATAATACAAGTAGGAATAGAATATATGGTAAAAAAAAAAAAAAAAAGAGAAATCAACTAAAAAAAAAGAGAGAAAAAAAAAATTATTAATACGCATATCTAAAAAAAAAATTGATTATAGAAATTAAAAAAAAAATTTTATGAAATATTATTTTAATATTTTATGTATGTTAAATTTCATGTCATTGGAATGCGTGCTAAAACCAATGCATAAGTCGCGTTATCGCGAAAGGGGCTCATATGACACCCCTTCCGCATATAAATTCTTTTCAAAAATTTTGAGTAGGGATTTTACCAACCGGTGACACTATTTTTGTTAAAAAAATTTATCATTAAGTGTCCAACTCTCTTTCAAATCACACAAAATATATAAGCTCGTTGTTATTTTTTAAAAAAAAAAAAAAAAAGGGTGAATAAAAATTAATAATTATTAAATATAAAATAAACAAAGAAATATATACATATATAAATTGTTTCTTTAACTATAAAAATAAAAAAAAAAGAAGGTTAATAAAAAAAAAAAAGAGAAAAGGTAAAAAAAAAAGGATTATTATTAATAAACGTTTAAATAAGTTAATAAAAAAAAAAAAGAATATATTTATAATAATTATTTTAAATTAATATTTAAGATGTCAGATTTCCAAGCAGGCTACGTTGAGTTACAAGTGGTGGAAACATTAGAGACTTCGGAATTACCTGAAGTTTTCAGGGAAATCCACGGATTATTTTGTGTCAAAAAAAAAGAGAAGAACGGTAAACAGAGTAATGGTAAAAGATCATGGGTTATTGTCGGAAAGAATTATATGTGTCGGATGTTACATTAAATTGTTCCAAGGAGATGATAAAGAAGAATTTGAAAAATATCAGGGCATTGTTAATTACCATAAATTAACACGAGAGGAAAAAATAAACTGTGAAACATGTGGTGTTATTCTGCTCGAAAAAGATAATGCTGAAAATTGTAATTATTGCAAACAGTTATTTTTGTTAAAAGAAGAAGAATTGTTTGAGAAAGGGTCATTACATATTGAATATGAATGGTAAGAAAAAAAAATTTTTTTTTAAAAAAAGGAGAAATAAAATTTTTTTTTTTTTTTTGTAGTAATAATAATAATAAAAATTATTGTACCAAAAAAAAAAAAGCGAAATATAAAATGTATGTGAATATTGTAGTAAAAAAAAAAATAAAAAAAAAAGGGGAGATTTTTGTGAAACAAATAATAAAAATAATATAATAAGAATAAATCAATAATAAACAAATCCATTATACTAATAAAAAAATAATAATATATTTATTTTTGCGATTTCAGTTCTGATTATTATTTAAAAAAAAAAAAAAACTAAAATATATTTGTTGCAGAAGTATAAACCTAATAATTAAAAAAAAAAAAAAAAACAAGTGTTTTAATAAAATATTCAATGTGTGTTAAATACTATTATTATATGAAAAAAAAATAAGTAAACTAGAATAAAAATAAGATAAAAAATGTAAGTATCTGAAATTTATATACATGAACGTTAAAATTTTTTTTTTAATTAAAGGATTATTAATAAAATATCTATAGAGACAAAAATAATGAAAAATAAAAGTTGATGAAATAATCTGTTAAAATAGTGAAATTCAATATTTATAATAATTAAACATAAATATATATATATATGAATAAATAAAAATAAAAGGAGAGGAAAATAAATAAAAAAAAAGAAGGGCATACAAATAATGGTTATCAAATGTAAAATTTTTTTTTTTGAAATAATTTTTTTTTATATAAATAAATAATATACTTATATATATATATATACATATATACGTCAATAAGAAAAATTAATAAATAATACAATAAAAAAAAAAAAAGATAAAAAATTAGAAATTATATTAAATTTGTTTTTAAAAATAAATATTCTTGTAATATATTAAAATATATGACAAATGACTAACGGTGGGGGATTGACGTCACGACGTCGTATTCTTACTGTCAATCAGCTTATTAAAAAAAATCGTACATGTTATGCCATCTGGCTATGCATGAATTAATTAATTAGCAAATGACTTCCAGCCATTATTACGGCTGATGATTTTTAAATTTGAATTTAAATTCAAATTATTTTTATTATGAAATATTGTTGTGAATAAATATGAAAATAAAATGATTCAATATTAAAAAATTAAATGATTATGAAATTTGAATATAAATTCAAATTACTATATTTTATAATGAAATGAAATTTATTAATAATTAAATAAATAATGAAAAATGAAATGAATTATGAAATATGAAAAGAATATTATTGTAGAGTATGAAATAGAATTTTGAAATGATAAAATATTTATAGAAAAATTATAAATGAAAAATAATTATTAATAATAAGTTTATTAATAATAAAGTAAAATAATAAAGGAATAAAGGAGTATGAAATGAAATTATGAAATTTTTATAAAGAAATAATAATTATTATTAAACAAGTTATTAATAATTAAAATAAAATAAATTATAAAATGCTTAAATAATAAAAGAATAAATTGCAATAAAAGAAAAAAATAAGAATCAATAAATATTGATTTATGAATTCGACTCCAATGCTTTATGCGTATGTTGCTAACTGTATTGGAAGTCATGAAAAATATATATATATAAATAATAATTATGAAAAAATATTGATTTAATTATAGCCAATAAAATAATTGGTATAATTAAATAATTATTGGAAGGGATGTTACTACCTGGTAACAGCTCTTCTGGAAATCGAAAAGATTTCAGTTTCCTAAGTGAGCTCATTCGTCATCGACGAAATTTTAATTATTTAAAGGCACGGTCCTTAATTTTATTAAATCATTGTTATGTGATTTAAATATTTATAAACTGAATTATAAAAATATAATTCAGAATATTTTTAAATAATTATTGAATTATTGAAAGTAATAATTCATTTTAATAAAAATAATTTTGATAAATATTCTATCAATTATCAAGTTCAAGTTGAATTATTTAAATATAATTCATTCAATAAATATTGATAAAATTCCATCAATTATCAAGGGTTAAGAAGGAAGAATAATAAATAAAAAATCAAATAAATAACTATTGATAACAATAATAATCATCAAATAAATCAAGGTAACAATTTAATTAAATAAATAATTAATTATCAAATTTTAAATAATAATTGATTGATTTTAAATAAATTAAATAACAAGTGAAATCGAGAGTTAAACCATTTTATAAAAGTGTTAAAATTGTAAATTGTATTTAATTGTCTAATGCAAATTAAATTTTGTTTTGTAATAATTTTTAAATAATTGTTTTGATTTTAATAAATTTGGAAGTTGTTTTAATTTTGCTTTTATTATTTTTTTTACTTAATTAATTAAATTTTATTTTACTTAATTTTTATTATTTTAATTTATCTCTTAGACAACGAAACTTTTTTTTAATTTTTATTTTCTTTTAATTTTAAATAAACAGTCATCCTTATAGCTCCGTCCCAGTTATTTCGCTAGGCGAAGGCTAAACAGGAGCGCTACTCTTAATATGTGTTATTTTGACGTAACATCAGCAAAAAGCTGAAACCGTCAATTCAAAAACTGTCGACGTATGACCGTGAGCTTCACGCAGTCTTTGGAAGCTGTACGACACTTCCGTCACATTTTTGAAGGTAAGCATGTCGTCATTTACACTGATCATAATCCTCTGCACTCTCTTGCACATCCAGGCTCTAAAGCATCGCAAAAATTGGTAAGCAAACGCTATGTCTGGACATCGATCGAAAAAGATTGCCGAGAATAGGCCAAAGCTTGCTTCAACTATCAGCGCAACAAGATCACTCGGCACGTGACATCTCCAATCGCTCGATTCGATCTTCCAACACAAAGATTCAAGCATATTCACATAGATCTCGTCACCTTACCAGTATCTCACGGATACAATAAATGTCTGATGATCGTCGATCGATTTACCCGTTTCCCAGAAGCCATTCCACTAAGAGATGGAGACGCTGACACTGTGGCGAGCGCCCTGATCAGCAATTGGATTTCCTGGTACGGTGTACCAGTCAAAATAACGTCGGACCAAGGAGCACAATTCACCTCCGCATTGTTTCAATCGTTAATGAAACTCTTCGGTATAAGATACCTGCGTACGACTGCGTATTATCCTCAGGCAAACGGCCTGGTGGAACGTCTTCACCGACAGCTCAAAGTCGCCCTGCTGTGCCACGATGACACATGGTACGACGCACTTTCAACCGTCCTACTTGGTCTCTGCGCCGCTTGGAAAGAGGACATACAGACTACACCAGCTGAACTTGCATATAGTGAGCCTATCCGCTTACCCGGAGAACTTATCATCCCGTCAAACAAACATGAGAACGCAAGAAAGTGTTCTTCGTAGTTTAAAAGTCCATTTTAATAACTTGGCACCGGCCGAAACGTTGCGTCACGGAACACGTTCTGTTTTCTGTTTCAGAGACCTCAACTCAAGTTCCCACGTTCTGGTCCGCGACGATCAAATTGGACCTTTGTTTTCTTCACCATATGAAGGTCCATATGAAGTCATCACCCGACACGTGAAATACTTTATCGTAAATCTCAAGGGTACAAACACGGCGATCTCTATCGACAGACTGAAGCCTGTCTACGTCGCAACCGACGATTAGCAATTTTTAATTTCCCGCTAAGAAAATTGCAAATTTTCAAAAATTCGGGAAGTTATTGGTTTCAGTCCGATTTTCAAAAATCGAATTTCTAAGAGATATTGACGTTTTGAGGTTCTAAGAAGCTATTCTGACTAATTTCACGATGATGTCCGAGTGTATGTATGTATGTATGTACGTACGTATGTAAATATCTATAACTTTTGAACGGATGAACCGATTTTGATCATCAAGGTGTCATTCGACGCGGCTTGCCAATATCTTGAAGCTGAAGAAAAATTGAGCTTGATCGGTAGGGTTCGATCAGATATATTTCAAAAATAAACTTTTTTTAAAAATGTTTTTTTCAGGTAACTTTTTATGTTCTTGATGGATCGATTCCAAAATCAACTGGGCTCTGAAACTTTATAAGCCGCGTCGAATGCCACCTCAGCCATCAAAATCGGTTAATTCTTTTAAGAGAAACCGTGAACGAAAGAATTAAAACAAATTTTTTTTTTTAGTTTTTTTGAAATTTCTCAAAAACGACTTGATAAATCAATTTTAAAATTTGATCAGTTGTAGAACTTAATAAAACGCATCGATCGCCACCTCAACCGTTGCAATCGGTGAATTCATTCGAGAGATATTGTTGGAGAAAAAATGGTAAAAAACGTTATTTTTCAAAAACAAAGGCACTCAAAAGTATTTTCGAGCTCGAAAATGTATTCCCGACAATGTTTTCGAGCTCAAGGAGCTCGAAAACTGCGGGACGTTTTGAGGCTGGCCCGCAGGGTCAACGGACAGACCGATTTTTTTTTTTTACTTTCCTTCACAATTTTCGAACTATCAGTATATTTATTTATTTTATTATTCCTTTCTCTCTCACTGTAAATAATTTACTATAATTCATTGTACATAATAATTGTCATTTTTTTTTTTTTTTGAAGGGAAGTACTGTAGTGACTAAGTCGTACAATTAAAAATGAAATATTCGAGTAATTCCGCCGATACTCGGTGCTCGAAGGTATTGGTAATTGCCCTTACCTATTCACTGTATATTTTTCATATAATACCACAGTCAGTGACCAGCTTTAAGATTGCTTGCCACGTGCAGTTCAAGTTTTGTTATAACGCTACTATTCTGTAATACATTAATTATAATAAATAACCAATTGTTATTTTACGTAGTAAATTAAGTCATTCCTCGACCAACATTAATTCCTACATATATATATTTATATATATATACATGCATATGTATATAAAAAGTGTAGATTAGTTATATTTTTTGCGAACAATGTGGACATTCTTCGCGATATTTTTTCTTGGTAGTGTCATTTTTAACCAATCAAAAACGTGCTTTCTTACCATGAGTTGCAAAAATAGATTTTCGGTATGTGGTAGAAATATATATTTTATATATGCTAAACATATAAGGTCTCGTATATGATGGATATTATATTTTTTAATATAAACAAAATACATCAAACAATGTCGTTAAATTGGCCACATATATTTTCTGATATTCATCATGTATTTTTACATATATTTTGACCATATCTGTTATTGTCGTACGGCTATTAATACCGTATTAAAATTTCACAAACATGCGGTAGTTATACTATGAGTATACCGTAGTAATACTTATACGTAAAAAATATTGGTAAAGTATCATAGAAACACCGTTATAACAATTCCACGAGAGCTTATATATAATCATATATAGACTTACATTAGTCAGGCATGATCAGATCTAATTATATATAGACCTATATCTAATTATATATGGGCTTATGTAGATCAGATTTAATTATATCCCGCATGAAAAAGCTATATATTGTTAAAAATATATAAAAAATATACATGGTATGTGATATATATATATATATGGTGGCAAAAATATCCCCGGGAAAAACGAATCATATATGGTCATGTATGGCCATATATGTATCATACATGGCCATATATGGATCATATATGGCCATATACGGTCATGTATAGTTTCCAAATGATTGTGTATATGGCTATGCATGGTCATATATGACTATACATTAGAGTGTCCGTTATTTACGAAATTAGATTTTCTTACTTGGCTATGATATAAACCATTTATTTGCGATAAAAAAAAAATAAAAAAGTTTACTCTTATGCCGTTTAACCCTGCCTAAGTAATGATACATTCTTATTTTAGTACAATGAGAAAAATTTTATAACTTGCTTGAAAATGAACGCAAGCGATGACCAATGCATATTATTGTGAGAAATTTCCCGCTCTTCAAAAAAGGTCTCTTATGTTTTTTTTTGTGAATCCAATTGTTTCAGAGATATTGAAGGTCAAAGTTTGATTTGTTTAAAAAAATTGGCGTTTTTGTTTGAAATTTGATAACTCTAAAACCTAGACATAAAATTGAGCGCTATAAATTTTCTTGTAGGAAATTTATCGCTCTTCAAAAAAGGTTTCATACACATTTTTTGTACATCCAACCATTTAAGCGATATAGAAGCTCAAAGTTTATAGATTTAAAAAATAATGTTTTTCGATTAAAATTCTATAATTCTTCAGCAAACAGATATTAACTCAGGCTCTCAATAGGGTTTTGTCGGAAATTTACCGCTCTAAAAAAAGAGTCTTCGTGATTTTTTTAATAAATTCAACCGTTTAAGAGACATTTAAGCTTTAAGTTGAAAGAAAAGTTTCACAAACCAACTCAGAATTTCGCTTTGATGATATAAAAAATTTCTTTTATTTCGAACTTAAATATCTCTGTGTTAATTTTTAAGCAAGTAATAAAATTTTTCTCATTGTACTAAAGTAAGAATGTATCATTTCTTAGGCAGAGTTAAACGGCATTAGAATGAACTTTTTATTATTTTTGGATTACAAATAAATGATTTATATAATGGCCAATTAAGAAAATATAATTTGGTAAATAACGGACACCCTACTATATATGCTCACGTATACCTATATATAGTTACATATCAGAGTACACCATTTACTATTTCTCGTCTCGGAAACTATGTATGGCCATATATGTCTTGATCAAAACATATATAGCCGTATATGGGCATATATATTTTTCCAGTGATTCTATACGTGGCCATGTATGACTATATATACCTATATATAGCCGTACATGATTATATGTGCGCATATATTGTCATATATTAAAGTGAATAATTTATTATTTATTAATCTTAGATATTATATATGAACATATATGACTTGGTCAGGGAATATAAAACCATATAGGGCTATATATACTTTCCAGGAGATTTCATTTATGGCCATGTATGGGCTACGCCCTGGTGGATGACTACGACGTCGCGCGACTAGTCGGAGTATGCGTCAATGCGACGTCGCATTATATAAATCAGGAAAACAGTTTAGTCATATCGTATCGTATAATAATCGAGTAAATTGACGATAACATAGTTGAAACAACTTCAGAAATTTTGGAAACCAATAGAAAATACACTCATTATATGGCGGTTCCAACTTCGAACGTCTATCTAAAGTCGTGCGACTAAGAAAGCGAAATAGAATTTTTAATCACAACGTGTAATGAGACAGTTAATAGTTTCGTTTATTGGTGCTAATTGAAATTGAATTCTTATAGTTATTTATGCTAATAGAAGTTCGATTCGACTAGTAAAAGTAAACAATTAACGTCGATCTTAAATCGTACGATTCAAAATGCGACATGGAATTTATCGTTGCCCATATAGAATTAGATTATTATAAATAAATTTTATGCTACTCATAATTTGATATTAATAATTAAACATAAGTGTACCGAGATCCGAAAAGCCATGAATAAAATTAACCAATATATCGTAACTGTCTTGACAGAACTATTGGAGTCGATTAAAAGTCGTACGACTAAGAAAGCGACCAGCAATTTTTAATGACAACGTGTAATGAAACTATTGATAATTTTATTTATGCTCATGAAAATTCAATTCGATAAGTTAGATTATACAATCGACATAAATCCGAAGTCGTACGACTCAGAATGCGACATAGAATTTTTCATTGCCCACATAGAATGAGATTATTATGAATAAATTTTATGTGACTTATGATTCGATATTAATAATGAGTCATAAGTGTACTAGGATCCCAAATGACATAAATTAAATTGACCAGCATATCTTGTCTGTCTCGACTGAACTATTAAAGTCGATCCAAAGTCGGACGACTAAAAAAGCAACAAGCAATTTATTACTTCCCGTATAGAATTAGATTATTATTAATGAATTTGATGCTAATTATAATTCGATTTTGATAATTAGACATAATTGTACTGAAATCCAAGAAGCCATTAATAAAATTGACCTACACATCATGTCCGCCTTAAAATAACTATTGAATCCGATCCAAAGTCTTGCGACTGAGAAAGCGACAAACAATTTTTTATCCCCATATTATATAATATTTTTATTAATAAATATAATGCTAATTATAATTCGATTTTAATGATTAGTCATGAGTGTACTTAGATTTAAAGAGACATGGATAAAATGGACCAGCACATTATGTCTGTCTTGACGGAACTATCCAAGTCGATCCAAAATCGTACGACTGAGAAATCGACAAGCATTTGTTTATCCCATATACGATCATATTTTCATTGATAAATTTAGTGCTAATTATAGTTCAATTTTGATAATTAGTCATCAGTAAACTGAGATCCAAAATGCCATGAATAAAATTAACCAAATTATCATATCTGTCTTGCCAGAACTATTAAAGTCGAAAAAATAAACAAAATATCATTTCTATCTTGACAAAACTATTGAAGTTGATCCAAAGTCGTACGACTGAGAAAACGACAAGCAATTTTTTATCCCCATATAGTGTAATATTTCTATTGATAAATATGATGCTAATTAGAATTCGATTTTAATGATTAGTCATAAGTGTACTACGATCTGAAGAACCATGGATAAAATGGACCACCATATGTCTGTCTTGACAGAACTATTAAAGTCGATCCAAAGTCGAACGACTGAGTAAGCGACAAGCAATTTTTTGTCCTGTATTGTATAATATTTCTATTAAGGGGTTACATGGGTTTCGTCGGGTAAAAAAAGGCCTATTTTCAATATTTTTTTTTCTATGTAAAAAATTATTTATTTAATTCAAACTTTTTTCTGTCTTATAAATACATATTTAAAGAATAATTTCTGAAATTTTCAAAAAAAAAAAAATTAAAACTCCTCCATTGTGACGTCATTTTCGGTGACCCCTCGGAAAAAAGGTGCGTCCGCGTTGTCAGCATAACTCCTGACAAAATCATCTAAAATGAAAAAACAAAGATAAGTGTTTTAGTTAAGACCATAATTTCGTGCTTGAACGAAGGAAAGAAAAAAAAAGTAAAAATTGGAATTTTGGCAGACATTTTTCTCAAAAAAAGAAAATTTCGGTCAAATTTGCTTGACATTTTGTTTTTTTTTAAATAGTTGTAATTGAAAAAAAAAAAAATCCTTCGTCAGAGCACGAGTAAATTGTAACTCGAACACCAGTGTGAAATTTCATCAAGATCGGTCCAGTAGTTTCCGAGAACATTTGACAACCGACTTTGAAAACACCGTTCCGAGAAAAACGCGTTTAAAGTTTTGAGTAACAATAAAAGTGGAAAAAAAAATGTTTTTTGTAACTTTCAGGGAATCGTCGATTCCTGGGCCATAGAGTAAAAATCCTGCAGCAGTTGCAATGTCCAGGGCATCCTTTTGCTCCTGTCGATGACGGATTCTGGCTTCGCGAGTTTCACTCGCAGATTTTTTTTCGGCTGCGCACACACGGTTTTCATCCGAAATTCGGGCATATTCGTGGGAGTTTCGGCCTAATTTTAAATCCATACCGTGCATAATCAATAATAAAGCTGATGTTCCTTCATTGAAGATACAAGCAGCGACCAATGCCGCAATATTCTTGCAGGTACCGTCACCGGAAACACTCACATCTGTCGTATCTTGTAAATCGTTTTCAATATTTGTAAATTGTTTTTCTTCTTCAGCAGCAGATGAGAATAGAGTCTGAGTAACTGACTCAATACACTCATGTATTTTATCAATATAAAAATCGTATGTAGACTGGTTTAAAAATGAACTGCTTATGTCGATCAAACCGCAGAATTTCTTGCATCCGGCGAGCCCTAAGCCCAATATTCTCATAACAAAAATGAACCAGCGATTTAATTCATACATTCTTCCGATTTTTTGACAAGATAAAATATATTTTGGATCACATCGTTCACATTCTACTACGATTTTATATCCCAGACCAAATTTCGAACATTGCTTAAATTGTACTTTACCATTACACAATTGATCTTCATCTTCATCGTCAATAATGTTAGAACACCGCACAAACGATGAGAGTGTTGAGAAAAACAAGGCAAAATCTATGATTGAATATTGGAGCGTATCCTCTTCTGGCACGAGCTCTTTATCATCACCTTTTAATTTTTTTGCTGAGGTGCTCGTGAAGGAACTATCATCAGTTTCCGGATCTTTAGGATTAAAGGACTGTCTCCTTTTTCTCGGTCTATCTTTTCTACGAGCTCCAAGGGTTAACTGTTTTCTTAAAATTTTATGCATTGTTTATCAACTTCACAAACGACACTAGATAACCACAAATAATACCACGTTTTTAATAAATTATATGATAGAAACTTGAGATAACCTCAAATGAACCTCGTCCTTCAAGAAGTAATCACCAAATAAAATATTTCAAATTAGTTTTCCTTAGGAAGTGAAAGTAATATACAACAATGACAGACAAACAATAGACGAGCAGCTGCTCACTATACCTGAGGCGCGCTGACCCTTCTATACCTGACTTGGAGCGCACACCTTCCAAAGGTTGTATCTCCAAAACTATTATTCGGATCGACTTGAAAATGTAGGACAATATTTTTGAGATGTTGTAGAAATTAATGAGCCAAAAAAAAAAAAATCGATTTTTTGAACCCACGAAACCCATGTAACCCCTTAATAAATTTAATGCTAATTATAATTCGATTTCAATAATTAGACATAATTGCACTGAGATCCAAAATGTCATTATTAAAATTAACCAAATTTTCATTTCTATCTTGACAAAACTATTGAAGTCGATCCAAAGTCGTACGAATGAGAAAGCGACAAGCAATTTTTTATCCCATATAGGATCATATTTTCATTGATAAATTTAGTGCTTATTATAGTTCGATTTTGATAATTCGTCATCAGTGTACTGAGATCCGCAAAGCCATAATCAAAATTGACCACCATATGTCTTTCTGAACAGAACTATTGAAGTCGATCCAAAGTCGTGCGACTCAGAAAGCGACAAGCAATTCACCATTCTCCGTATAGATTTAGATTATTATGAATTCGATATTGATATTGAGACATTATAGTGTAGTGAGATCGGAAATGCTATACATAAAACCGACCACTCCATCATGCTTGTCTTGACAGAACTAATGAAGTCGATAACAGCCTTTCAAATTTAAACTGCTTCGTTTTTCCGTAATCGAATCAATTTCTACTAATTTTGTCTCACGATTGTATTACAATCGCATTCGCACCACATCACTTTTCGAACAGTTTTTGCAGAAGAAAAATTATCGGATATTTTTTAGTCACAGAAAGAGAGTAAAAATTTTTTCAGCTTTGTGATGAAATCTCCTGACATTTCCCTGACTCTTCCAGTAATTTATAATTTCCTAATATTTCCAGATTTTTTAGAAATGTGACTACCGTGTTTTATTTATGCTCAGTATAATTTAATTTCTTTAATGAGAGTTTAGTACACTGGAGATCTTAGAAGCCATCAATAAACGACCAACTTATCATCCCTGCCGTGATTGTACTATTGACGTAGATCCGAAGTCTTACGGCTTAGAACGCTTCATGGAATTTTTCATTGCCCATATCGAATAAGATTACGCTTCAATTATTATATGCTAATTATAATTTGTTTTACCTGCAAGAAATGGAAACAGTAGAATCCTAAAATGCAATAACAAAATGTACCAACATACCGTCCCTATTGTGACAGAGTTATTGACGTACCCAAAGCCATCAATATTTTAAATATAGTGATACCTAACCCTAAATTAAAATCCTCAAGACAATTTATAGATAAATTGAGAAAAATATAGATAGTCCGAACTGGGATTCGAACCCTGACTATGTTGTTATATCACGCTGATCGCTCTTTCAATTGAGCTGTCTCTCCCTATACTATATTGCGTTCAATTTGATCTACAACATTGTACCACACAGTTTAATGTACGGTATTACGCCATTTTTTAATTATAATAAAACCTAAACTTCCAATTAACATACTCAATAAGCCAACATATTAATAATTAAATAAAAATTTTGCAACACTTAATTTCTGTTATCATCAGAATAGCATATTTCTTAATAACTTTGACAGTGAATCGTTCGTCAGAGTCTTTCCAACTAAAAGATTTTATAAAGTCGAATAAATTTATTGTTATTAGTCATTATTTTGATAAATTAATTTTATTTTGATAACGATTTTTATATAATTATTTCAACAGTTTAACTTTCATTATCTATTCTCTACTTCTTTTTTTCAAGATCTTACTGATTTTTTTGTTTTTATCGTCTCCTTCGTCATTCTCATTACTTTCTTTATCTTCTCCACTTATACCCTTATATATACATTTTTTACCATTTTTTCTCCAACGATATCTCTCGAACGAATTGACCGATTAAGACGTTTAAGGTGACAGGTGACGCGTTTTATTGAGTTCTAGAGCTGATCAAATTTTGAAATTGACTTATCTAGTCGTTCTGTTATCGAATTATAATTAGCATAAAATTTATTGATAAAAATATTACACTATATAGGGATAAAAAATTGCTTGTCGCTTTCTCAGTCGTACGATTTTGGATCGACTTTAATAGTTCTGTCAAGAAAGACATGATAATTTGGTTAATTTTATTAATGGCATTTTGGATCTCAGTACAATTATGTCTAATTATTGAAATCGAATTATAATTAGCATTAAATTCATCAATAGAAATATGATTCTAGGTGGAGATAAAGAATTGCTTGTCGCTTTCTCATTCGCACGACTTTGGATCGACTTCAATAGGTTTGTTAAGATAGAAATGATAATTTGGTTAATTTTATTAATGGCATTTTGGATCTCAGTTCACTGATGACTAATTATCAAAATCGAACTATAATTAGCACTAAATTTATCAATGAAAATATGATCCTATATGGGATAAAAAAATGCTTGTCGCTTTCTCAGTCGCAAGACTTTGGATCGGATTCAATAGTTATTTTAAGGCGGACATGATGTGTTGGTCAATTTTATTAATGGCTTCTTGGATTTCAGTACAATTATGTCTAATTATTAAAATCGAATCATAATTAGCATCGAATTCATTAATAATAATCTAATTCTATACGGGAAGTAATAAATCGCTTGTTGCTTTCTTAGTCGTACGACTTTGGATCGACTTTAATAGTTTAGTCGAGACAGATAAGATATGCTGGTCAATTTAATTTATGTCATTAGGGATCCTAGTACACTTATGACTCATTATTAATATCGAATCATAAGTAACATAAAATTTATTCATAATAATCTCATTCAATGTGGGCAATGAAAAATTCTATGTCGCATTCTGAGTCGTACGACTTCGGATTGATGTCAATTGTATAATCTGACTAATCGAATTGAATTTTCATGAGCATAAATAAAATTATCAATAGTTTCATTACACGTTGTCATTAAAAATTGCATGTCACTTTCTTAGTCGTACGACTTTGGATCGACTCCAATAGTTCTGTCAAGACAGTCATGACATATTGGTTTATTTTATTTATGGCTTCTCGGATCTCGGTACACTTATGTTCAATTATTAATATCAAATTATGAGTAGCATAAAATTTATTCATAATAATCTAATTCTATATGGGCAATGAAAAATTCCATGTCGCATTCTGAGTCGTACGATTTCAGATCGACGTTAATCGTTTATTCTCACTAGTCGAATCGAACTTCTATCAGCAAAAATAACTATAAGAATTGAATTTTAATGAGCACCAATAAACGAAACTATTAACTGTCTCATTACACGTTGTGATTAAAAATTCTATGTCGCTTTCTTAGTCGCACGACTTTAGATAGAGGTTAAAAGTTGGAACTGCCATATAATGAGTGTATTTTCTATTTCCAAAATTTCTGTTTCCAAAATTTCTTAAGTTGTTTCAACTCTGTTATCATCAATTTACTCGATTTTAATACGATACGATATGACTACACTGTTTTCCTAATTTGTATAGTGCGACGTTGCAGTGACGCGCACTACGACGTCGGAGTCGTCCACCAGGGCGTATGGCTATGCATAATCATATATGATCTATATAGTCTTATATAGACATGATTTTATTTTTGTGTTCATATGTTTTTATTATTTTATTGATTTATTATAATATTAACAAGTCATATGGTTTAACTCAGGGAACGTACCCATACTACGTGACCCATTTAGGGTGGGGGGGGGGGAGCGGAGTCTTTAAAATACTACGGTCAGTCACAGGAGCGGGGGGGGGGGTGGCTCAGGTTTTTGTCACGTAGTCGATTTTACTGAGAGAAATCTCGTATTTTTTCGACCTATATTCAAATATAGCGCGCAGTGTGTAGCGCTTTGTAAGCTTACAGTTGGTGGCACTGACGCACATATGCCAAGCGTCAGCTGATAGAAAACAGACACTGTTTGTCAGACAGTTTGTAGTTCAGTGAAGTTGTCAAGCAAGTCGACAAGAGTTCGTGCAAGCACAAAAATGTCGTTGTACGATCGGCTGTACAAAGCTTTTATTAAATGTTATTAGGATTCCTTGTCAATGCAAGCAATCCAAAAGAAAACAAACGAATTTTGGGTACCGTTAAGAGAGAACAAGAAATACTCAAGACTGAAGAAACTCTTGATATGACTGCCCCCTTAATCAACAATGTATCCGAGTGGATTGATGCTGGAAACGTATTTGTTGAAGACTTATGAGATGAATATTAATGTGATTAAACAGAAAATAATACTGTATAGCAATATGTTTTCAAAAATGTTGTTCTTTTTTATAATACTTAATTCACTAGTAATTCAAGTATGCATGCAGTCTTATACAATAAAGACGAGTACAAGCCAAATTTTTTTTTTTTTTTTCAATTTTTGCCTGTGAAATGATTAAAAATCATAATTATGAATTACTACGTGAAAACTAAAGGGGGAGAGGGGGGTCTTGGCATATACTACGAGTGGTCACCGAGGGGAGGGAGGGGTCGAAAAAACTAAAAAAATAGGTCACGTAGTATGGGTACGTTCCCTTATGACCATAAATGATTCGTACGTAACTATGTATGTAATTCACACAAGAACTCGAGAAACAAATTATTTTGATCTACCGTGATCTAAATCCTACACATAAGTAAGATCTACGAAAATATAGGTTTTCTATTTTTTGTCTACGAAGATCAAGACAAAAAACGGAAAATCCCTAAACTCAAAAAACTCAAAATTCTGATTTTTATGGAAATTTCAAAGCTCTTAAACCTTCCGTCACACGCGCTAAAATTCCTGACGTCGTTACACGCGTCGCGGGGAATCGCCGTAATGCTTTTTAGCTTGACAGTGTTGCCAGATCTATTCTAAGCGCGTAAACTAGTATCCTAGTCCAATTAAAATTAGCTATGTACTTAACATGTTTTTTCCTTTTTTTTTTAAGTTGAATTCAATGAATACAAAATTTTCTTATTTTATCATCATTATTTTTATTATCAAAATACAAAAATCCTTAGATATTTAAAACCAATTAAAATTATTTAAGGGGGTATTCTGGTCTAGAAATTTCAAAAAATTGATTTTTTTTGCATATTTTCAAAGTTTAGACCCTCAAAAATATGCACTTAAACGGATTTTTCAAAATTCGAATTAATTTCGGAGATATATAGGATTTTGTAAAGCGGCATCTAAGCCAGCCGAGTTAAGTAAATCACACAATGAACGGCAAATGTTGCCGGACGACTTGAGGACTCGTTCTTTTCAAGAAGAAGGCCCAATATATGGATCTCGGATCACCGATTAATCCAAAGTGAGTATTAAATATTATTATCTGAGTTATTTTACTGAAATTGTTTCTCAAACTTCAAACGCGTTTTTCTCAAAACTACTTTTTTTGAGGTGGTTGATATGATATCTCAAGTTCTACCGTACCGATTTCTTCGAAATTTGGTGAAAATCTTTTTTACATATCTCTCTATTGCACCTGCCTTGGATTTTGAAAAATTTTAATTTAAAGTATTTTTAAAAAATTCGAAAATGTCATAAAAAGGAGGTGAAAAATTTTTTTTTTTTTTATGTAGACGCCATTTTGTGAAAAAATTTTTTTTTTTCTTGGCAAAGGTCCATACGATAGCGATATCTTTACTTATGAAAAATTTTCTAAATTTATTTGTCTTAAATCACTATAAAGGTTGGAATCATGTCAACCAGGGAGCACTGTTTTTTTGGGAGCCCCCACTTCACCGGCCTGTAATTCGAGGATTTTTTTATTTTTAAAATTTTTTAATTTTTTCTTATATTCCTTAAATATCAACAAAAATCATATAAAAAAATAGATGGCAAAAATGTTCTTCATTTTTTTTTTATCCTAGTTTGACAAATACCTAAAATTTAGGTTTCTAGACCAGAATACCCCCTTAAATGTGATGTTAGGTACTATTTGTTGACATATTAGTATCCGCAGTTTTATAAATACTATAGTTATTTTAATACTTTTTAATTTTAGTTAACAGCCATTTGACAATCACAACCGTACATTGCTTTATATTGTATATTGTTATAGCCCTTTCTAGAGTAATTATTATATTAATTATTATTATTTATATATTTGTCAATGCAATAATAATTGTCGTTGTAATACTAATGAACTAGTACTGAATATTTATCAGTCACAGATAATTATTTGCAAAAAACTCTATTTAGTTTAAATGTATTTTAAAGTTATATTGCACTTACAAATAACAAATTTAAAATTATAACATGAACTTTTTTTTCTTAACACAAATATAGAATCTCATAAATTAAAATTTAGATTTAACAAAAGATATTATTTTTTAAATACTTAGTGAATTTTTAAATTTAGAAACTTTTGTTAAATCACGTGATATCGACAATTAAATCATATTTAATTCGAGAAAAACATAATATCCAAAAACATAATATTAAATTTGAAAAGTAATACTTCAAATGATTCACTACTCCTCGGAGTATCCATAATTATTATCATAATAATGACATTTGATAGAAATTGCTTTTGTGTGTTCTCTGCAAATTGTTTTAAAACAACCTGTACACTGAGTTTTAGATTTTCTGTTTCTACGCCGAGGGCATATATAACAAATCCCAGCTACTTTGTGACTACTATCATCTTTTGATAGCTTGTCACAATAAGTTTTAATACGTGAACGGAAATCTACTGGTAATATTAACATATTAGCTCGTTGTTTTAACAAAGGTACAGTAAACTCTCGGGCAATAGTCTTAATAAATGTAGATCTTTTCAGATTATGCTTAGTATTGTTATTATAAATAATTTGACTGTTAGTTGTAGCAATATTCATCAACGTAAAAAATGTCGTCAAAGACCATCGATTACTATTCCTTGATACACTGTACGCTGATTTCAGCTTATCGACAATGTCAACACCACCTTTATGTTTGTTGTAATACGTAATGATTTGAGGTTTTTTCTATTACTGGTATCAGGATCTATAATTCCTGAAGAATGCAACGATGAAGTCAACAAAACATTTTTATTTTTCCTGGGTACATAGGACACAAGCATAACATCTTTTTGAAATCTAAACAAACTACTGTAAATGGCTCTTTTTTTAGTAACTATAAAATCTGGTGCTAGTTCTGTTTTATTTTTACAAATTATAACAGAGGGGTTATCCTTGGCAAGTCTGGTCGCATCTAGTATTATAGTCGAATATTAGGGCGCCACTGGAAGATGGACTCAGCCTTCCAGAACCGGATGTGAATGGATTTTTATTGTAACTTAATTACTTTACTTAGGGTCGGTTGCAAAAATTTTTGTGAGAGAGGAGAGGAATTATGAAGTAGGCTGAAATAATCTTAGTTGAAAGTTAAATTTTATTTTAATCCATTAAGCACCTTGCTTATATTTTATTTTACCTTATTTTGACAATTATTAATTTCTTATGACAAACTAATATCTTTATGACAAACTAAATGCGTCCCCTGGACGTTTTCTTATGACAAATTAATTTTTCTATCGTCTCCCGGACATAACCACACCCACACACCCACGTTAAAATTCCGTCCCCTGGACGTTAACCCTTAATAAAACTGTCCCCTGGACATTAACCTTAACTAATTTAAAGATTCGTCCCCTGGACGTTAACCAACATTTTATTATTAAAAACCATCCCCTGGATGTACCCTTAATTCTAACTTAATATGTCCACTGGACCTAAATCACAGACACAGTTAACTTTTCTTAGCACTAATTCACTCAACTACTCGTGACTCTACATTTCCAATAATAAAATTTCCAACAAAAATTTTCAATATAAATTCCACAATTTATTTATTATAATTTTTCTGACTTATTTTTAACTCACTATATTTCTTAATTAATTAATTTGTAGTTTCAATTTAATAATTAATTAATTAATTTTTCACTGACAATTATCACTATCATTTTTTCACAAAATTTTATTCACTCATTTTACTCAAGACGAAATAATCTGTTTTCTCAATTTACTCAATAACAATTTACCGTAATTTTCTAGCGTCCTTTTTCAATTCAGGCTTAATTCATTTAGATATTTTATTTATAATTTAAAATTATTTTATGACTAAATTTACGACTAGAATTACGGTTCGAAATTGACTAGAATATTCGGCCAGTGAGTTGGCGTCACGCGGACCTGAATTTAAAATTTCGCGACACGGAAAAATGAGTCTAAAGCGACCGACAGGCCTGGAATAAATTTATAATTTAATATTTAATTTAATGAATTTAATTATCGGATAAACTACGCAAAAATTTATTTTATTCCGGCCAAAAGGCCTCGAATAGAATAAACTAATATTGAATTTAATGTAAATTATTTACAGGACTGATTACGCGGAAATTTATTTTATTCAGGCCAAGAGGCCTCGAATAGAATAAATTTTAATATTGAATTTAAGGTAATTTATTTACAGGACTATTTACACGGAAATTTATTTTATTCCGGCTGAGAGGCCTCGAATAGAATAAATTTAGAGTTGCAGACAAAATGGTGGATATTCGCGGCAAGAGAACTTTGGGTAACGCGAGATACACGGTTGACACGGCCGACGGACCTGGGTTTTCAATGAATTATTTCGAGACTAACGGAAAGATATTAAGTAAATTCCCTTGCGGTTTTAGCGCCACGGTGACCTCACAGTAAAAAAACCGTGGAACGACCGTGAAAACGTGGTTGTAATGCAGTGGAATCACGGTATTCTTTGTGCAGTCACGCTACTGTATTCCGACCGCATTTCCATTGCATTTAAAAAGTGTTTTCACGATGTTTCGACCGTGAGGTTACAGTAATCTCACGGTGGTTTTACGGTAGCTCCATTGTGGTTTTCAGCGATCTCCACGGTGAGTTTACAATGGCTTTCTAATGGCTTGACAGCTTTTTAACCGTGAATTCACCGTATTTTCATGGTGAGTTTTCAATGGCTTTACAGTTTTTCAACCGTGAATTCACTGTATTTTCACGGTGAGTTCATCGTTCTATGATGTGTCCATAAATTTTATAGCGAAAAAAAAAAAAAAAATTAACGCTGACTCGGAGGATCGATCCCAGCGCCTTCGCATACAAAGTCCGATCTGCTATCCACTGTGCCAAATCACATACTTGAAAGTACAGATTGATTGTATTTATACAAACACAAATGAACTTTAGGAAATTAAAGATATTTAATAAATGATTGATTTTCTGATTTGTATTACATTCAATTATATAATTGTTTATAGGGTAACGAGATCAACAGCGGTATATCCACTAGTAGCGGGGCAATGAATACATTTTTTTGGTAAATTATGTAAATTAGAAGTTGAAATTTTTCAAACTTAACCATACAATATTTTAAATTTAATATCGCAGTTTTTTATAATTAAATTCATTCTTGAAACATCGAAATGTTCTTAACTATCTCACTAATGGTCGTGTTAGCTTATTTTCAAAAATTTTAAAAAAGTTTGCGTACTTTATAACATTTATGAATGCGGTAAATTGAAAAATTTCATAGACTTTATAAGATTTATGAATCATTGTAAGATCATTTTTTTCGAATAGTTATATTATTTAGTCGTATCGAAAGTATATTATAAAATATAATGATTCACATACCTGTACAGCATATTTACTCAGAAATCGCTATTAAATAGAATTTTTTAGAACTCAATTATATAAAATTTTGCATTACAGAATAAAAACAAAATTTACTTTGGGACTAGAAGAATTTTTTGATGCAAAAACATTTTGTTTTCGCCTAAAAAAATTTTTTCTTGAATTAAGAAAATTCTTTCTCACCCCAAGAAAATTTTTGTTTTCAATTCATTATGCAAAAATTTTTTTAGGGCAAGACAAAATTTTCTTGGGTTGAGTGCAACTTTTTGGCGCCAAGAAATTTTTTTTTTCTGTGTACTTATATTGATAAGATAACTTAAAATGATAATCTTTGTTCATTTTCATAATTTAACAATACACCTTAGAAAAGATAATTATCAAAAATACTGAGAAAATAAGAAAATATGATTGACAGAGATTTGGAAACTATAAGTGAAAAATATATCAATGGTGAAGACAACATGAAGTCATCGTGAAAACAACGAGAAAATACTGAACTACCACAGTGAAAACGCTGAAAAATCGACGCGAAAATACTGTGAGGCCACCGTGGGACCACCATGAGCTCACCGTGGAAATTACTGCAAACCACTGTCAAGCCACCATGAGAACACTGGAAATTCACCGCCAGAACACTGTGAACTCGCTTTCGAAACACCCTTAAACCACCGTAAAAACACAGTGGGGACACGGTCGGCACATAGTAGCGTGACTGCACAGAAACCACCGGAAATTCACCGTCGAATCTCCGCCGCTTCACTATCAGAACACGGAAAGCGTGTTTTCACGGTAAAAACACCGTGATTCGACCGTGTTTTCACCGTTGCGGTGAAACCGCTAGGATTATTATAATTAATTCGGCCCTCTAATAATTAAATTAGACGCCTTAATTAATTATAATTTTACTTCTAGTTACTCTGCAACACTCGCTATATAATGGCTGCAGTATACCGTTGTTAAGCTGGCGTTCGGCTATCTCTCTTTTATTTGCGGCGATCATTCTGGTCCCGTTCTCTCTCGTACCCTCATCTCTCCGTTAAATTATTTTGATTCAAATCTGTCAATGAACAGTACGCGTTAGTATTTATACTTAATTATTAATTAATAAATTGATCGGCCTAAGGGCCTGATAACCAAGTTAATTAATTAAATAAATCGCCTCGTTCCACGTGAAGCGGACGTAGACTTATATATTTACCTGAATTATTTTATGCGTCCTGCCGCTGTCGTCGTCTGAACAACTCTGCTTCATTTCACGTTCTGCAGTCCCTTATATGATGTTCCACCTTTGGTTCACTCCTCCGGAAACTTATTCCCACTTTCTTAACTTAGGGAAATGACGAGCGGACAGGTCTTAGTGATCCATGCGATACCCGGTGACTAGTCGCGACACTAACTCGCAACTTACGCGGTCGTTGGCCGATTATCGGCGGGAAACAAAATTCAAATTCAAATTACGTATTTATCTAGGTTTATTAATTTACCCTGTCACAGAATAGTACCCATGACAGTTGTATTATAATGATTTTTTAGTTCTTGAATAAGAGGTAGTGAAGTAAACAAATTGTCCATTACTAAAGTTCGATCAGTGTTTAATACAGAATCAGCAATACGTTTAACGACATTGGCCAGTTTATAACTTGTTTTATTCTGCTGTTTTCCAAGATACATCTCCATTTTAGTCACGTTAAAACTTTCCAAGTCAACAAGAGCCCATGTTTTTAATCCATATTTATCAGGTTTTTTAGGCATGTACTGTTTGAAGCTACATCGACCCCGAAACGCTGACATCATTTCGTCAACAGTTAACACCTGACCTGGAGTATAATTATCTTGACATGATGTGTTAAATTTTTCCCAACCTTCTCGAATGGGTGCAAATTTATCAAGTGATGCTCGTTGTTTTCGAGTATTTATATCGTCAAAGCGTGATGCTCGGAGCAATAAATTGGAGCGATTAAAACTCATCACGCAGCAAAAATAATCAGGAGATGTACTGTCTGTAGCCCAAATATCTTTATGAATCACTCGAGACATTTTCAGTGCTCCAGCAAGATGTAACAACTCAAATAACCCACGAATTTTAGTAACATCAGTCGTAGCACAGTCTCTAGCTCGTTGAAATTTGGGTTGTTGACTTAATAATTTTATGTTTATAAAATTGACTATGTCTTCAATCATTTGCTTATCAAAAAAGAGTTCCCAGCATTCGATTGGTGAATTACATTTTTCAGCTGGTTTTTGACCTTTGGAAATATAATTGGGATTTGTTGCCTCCAATTTTGAAAAAGGTTTTTTCATCCATCTTGTAGTTTTATTTTTTCCTACATAATAACTTTGACAGTTTGCTTTATTTAAGCTAGTACCATCATCTGAATCACCAGATTCTTCAGTATCACTAGCATGATCTGAAATTTCATATTCAGCATCTGAAACATCACTATCAGAAAAAATAGCTGAGGGATTACCGATGATTTCATCATTTTCGATTTCTTGCAGAAACCAATTACTTGTTGTTGATGTTTTAGTTGATGACATAATAACCCTCGCAGATTTGAATCACGGTGGAAACGCCGTGGAAGTGTAAACACCGTGGATCCACCGTGGTTGCACGGTGGGTTTGTTCCATTTTACCACCGTGTATACACAGTGTATCCACTGTGATTTTGCGGTTTATCCACCGTGATTCCACGGTGGCTTTACCACCGTGTATACACGGTGTTTCCACTGTGATTATGCGGTGTATCCATCGTGATTCCACGGTGGCTTTGTGCCATTTCACCACCGTGGAGTCACGGTGGATACACCGCGTAATCACAGTGGTAAAATGGAACAAACCCACGGCGTTTCCACCGTGGTTCTAAACCGCCAGGGAAGATTTAGCTGAAAAAAATTGATATTTTAATTTATTTCTGTGAATTATTGATTAATTAAATGCTTATTTAGACCATTAATTTATTTAATTAATTATATTTAATTGCATGATTGAATAAAAAATAATTTATTGACACATACCTGTACATAACCTATTTGTTCTCAATACTTCTAGTGAAACACCTTACATGATAAATATTTAATACTTGGAATAAATTTATATTTGATTTGTAATATTTTACGTAATTTTATTGATTTCAACTAGTGCAATCAATTAATATAATTAATAATCCATAAACAACTAGACGATATATAGATATATTTATGTGTGTTATTTACCAATAGGTATTGCACACGGAGTGACTGCGCAAGGTCTGTAGACAGTATTGGAAAATCTGGCAACATCGCAAGTAAAATTTTTATATCAAGAGTACACGCGTTCACGGGGAAAAGCCACAATTTCAAGAGACGACATTAATTAATAAAACTTTTAAGCAAAATAAATCAAAAATTCAGGACTGAGAGCATTTTTCGATTAATAATTAATAAATTCTGAACGATTGGTAACAATATTTCTTATTGTTTTTGTATTATTTTAAATAAAAGTCACTATGCGGGGGTTCCCTCAATAGCGCGTGTGACGGAAGGTTAAAATAAAATCTTTTAAAAAATTACAGATTAAAGAGATCCTCATAAGTCTTAATTAATTTGAATACATCTACTTTGATCAATGCAGATCTAAATCATGGGAAATTCCGATCTTTGTTGTTCTGATTAGATTTAGCTAGATCTAAATTTTTTTTCGGGAATCTATAGAATATCTTTTTTCTTACAAAGAAGTATTTATAAATGTATATGGTTTTAAAAATTTAATAAAATTCAAAGTAATTCTGACGAATCCCGGGAAAAACAAACCATATATGGTCATTCACCTGCATCTAAATAAATAAAAAAGACTCTGTATTACATGCTCATCCCTCAGCACTGTGGTAAGCGCGCCAGACTTTAAATCTAAAGGACCCAGGATCGAACCCAGCCTACGCCGTGATTTTTCATCGGAGAAAAAAAATAATGATCTACTTCAGAGACTATTAGAATACATGAGACATCTAATTGTCATGAATTTTTTTTTTTCATCATTTTATCAATTTTTTTTTTAAATATAGCACTATATATGGTCATATATAGCCATGTATAACTATTTATGGCTATATATGTGAATTGGCGATATATGGTCATATATGATTCGTTTTTCCCGGGTCTGTATCCATAAATATATGTTTTCACATATATTGAATTGTGTATTTTTAACAATATATTTCTTGTTATAGAATATTTTATATTTTTCTATAAATATTATCTCATATAATGCTCAATATATTTTTGTCATATATGGATGTTTATATATATCTATTTTTTTATAGTCTTTATATATGTTGTTGCGTAATCGCACTATATTTAAATTCAAATATAGTTGCACTTCCGACAGATAGAGGCAGCACCTACTGGGGCCTCGTGGCTGTTAAATTTAAACTTGACTAGTGCAGTGCGACGCATGCGCATCGACTTTTTCCTGCCTCGTGTCGAGAAGACGGCCGCCATTATCTTTCGCAAACATACATTCAAGCAAAAACACGTGTTTTACTAAATCGTATAATCTTGTGCTCATTTCAAAGTAATTAATTTAAATAATAATTTAATTAAATTCAGCATTCATCGGGCTCATTAAAACTATAATTATTTTTATAATTTTGGGTACCAGAGCTCAAAAAATAATTATTTAAAAAAATCAAGAATTCAAGTGATCGACGACCACGTTTCTCAATAGGTTATTCACAAGGGAGACATCACAGGTGCCTTTTTTATAAAATAATTAATTATTACCAGTGCTCAGTTAAATTACAAGACTTAATATTATAATTAATTAATTATCATTATTCTCAATATTGCAATCAAACTAAAAATGAACTTTCGCTCAGTAGCCTCTGCAATCATGCTATCACGCGTTCAACAAATAAATTCAATTCAGTGCAATTTATTATAAACTCATTCATATCTGTTAGCGTGAAATTGTTTGATTTGTTTGTATTTGTACATTTTGTATATTTTTTATTCTTAACTTAATTTTACCTGTAAATTAAATTGAATTAATGATCTAAATTAAATTAAGTGGTTTTGACAATGGATAGGATAAGATTGGTATAATTCAATGAAAGTCGTGGTTTGGGTGTGACAAAATGAAGAATGTATTTTGACCCAAAAATTAGGGAAAGCACTACGGCATAAAACCCTTTGAAGACAATTACAATGAGAAAATGTAATAATATTTAAAGAACGATAATGATAGTAACTCGTTGAACAATTAGCACAAGAGATTGAATATAGGAATATACATGGTTATTCGTGTGTGTGTGTGTGTGTGTGTGTGTGTGTGTGTGTGTGTGTGTGTGTGTGTGTGTGTGTGTCTGTGTGTGTGTGTGTGTACTGTATACGCGAGAGCATATAGAGTTAGAAATTACGCGATGTTGGATCGTCGTAACTGCTCAAGACTGGTTGATACAGTCTCGAAAATATACCCGTCGGTATATTGTAAGATATTATACACGTCTGTATAAGAGATGATAGGGACTCGAACTATCCATTGGTGGATAATTAGGCCTTAAATTCGTACGAGTGGGTGAATAATTATTCGATAGAGTTTGATAGTGATCACTGGAGCTGATTGCGATATGATATACACGTCTGTATATGAAATTGAGAGAAACTCTAACTATCCATTGGTGGATAGCTAGGCTGTATGTTTGAATGCGTAGAAGCGAGTTTACCGATCGAATGGGTTGGCTGTAAGAGTTGAATCGTTGTAAGCCATAAGGAAGTGAGCCTTGATCAGAAGCTACTGAAACTTATTTGAATTGTGCAGAGACAGTATAATACGACTAGTCGTTGAATTGTATGTCAATTAGATTGGCGTCTAATCAATTGGTATTGATAGATTATTGATTATTGATTGCGATAGAAGCTGTTGTTTTACTGCAGTTAGATTTAAATCTGATCAAGTGGTATTGATAGACTATTGATTGCGACTGAGGCTGTTGTTTGAATGTAAGTTGTATATTGAATCTAGTCAACTGATGTTGATAGATTATTGTTGGCGACCGGGCCGTTGAATGGAATAAAGTTAAATTCGATATAGTCGATTAAATTGACGCGAGTTAGCATCAATAAAACGCGAACAGATATCAAAAGTCAGATATTATTTATACAATCGGTATTGAATATCAACGTGAGCTATTAATATAGAATATCAAGCACAAATGACCCGAATGTTCATTGAGAAATGAACAGATCTATTGAATTGAATGAATGACGATGTATATGACTAAACATCAAACGTAAAATACAATTGGTGTTATTATTATTTAATATTAATATAAAATATTAATATTAATCTCAAACACAATTAAATTAAACATTTGATGAGAACACGAATAGATATCTGGTGATTGAATGGGTCGGACCCATGCGCGACAAGTCTTGTTGTCGTTAACTGTTAACATGAATTATCAATACGACATATTAAAGACAATTGAACCAAGTGTTCAGTAAGAAATGAATGGATTTTTGAATTGAATAAATCTCAAGAAATCTGTCTGAAACATTGAACATAAAATGTAATTGATGTTATTTTTATTTAATATTAATAGAAATTATTAATATTAGATCTCAAACACAATTACATTAAATATTCAATGCAAACACGAATGAATACCCGGCGTGGTCGGACCTACGCGCGACAAGTTCTGACCGGTTAATTATGACGTAATACCCGGTTGTATTTTCAAAGTCAGAAAGATTGATTTAAATCCACGAAATAATTGATAAAATTGATATAACCGTATCAGTCAATACTTATCTTTACCCGATGAATTGAGATTGCGATGGATATTAATTAATTTTCCTTAATTAATTGAATATTAAATTGTGAATTTAATTATATGCGTAAGAAATGCTCAAAGCAGGTGCGCTCAGTAGTAAGACTCGTGGTCAACTGACGAAAAAGACGCCGTGAAGCCGGGTCGTCGTTGCGACGAAACGAAAACTTTTGACACCCGAGCGACAGAGATACGCTGAAGGCGTAGGCGCAACAAAGATACACAGCGAAACCGACGCTATAATGAGCGCGCGTGTTTACGGTGCGACCCGAGTTGATGATGAATTTAATTAAAGCGCCGCCGGGTGGCGACTCTGTCAAATATTCAAATTCTTTACGTTAGTATGATGACAATTGTTATAAGATTTCCGTTCTCGACGGAACAATATCAATTAAATTTAGTGATCAATAATATGATAACTCAATGAACTCAAATATTTATGCATTTTGTGCTATTAAAAATTAATAATTAAGTGTTCAATTATAAACTTCGCTCGGTAACCTCTGATTTCATGTTACTGTTTATCATGATATTTTTTACAATCAAATGAGTGTTCAACTAAATTCAAACTAATTACTTTAATTATTTAAATCAATTACTCGAGCTCAATTTTATAATTTACATTCAATCAATCACGTATTCATGAGCTCAGAAAATTAACAGTATTAATAAATTAAATCAACGATTTAATTTTGTAACCCAGTGATAATATGTGCTGTGATAAATAAAAATATTGTTACATTTTTTAATATGCGTATTTTTCCAACATCCCAACCACCAACCAAGCCTGGCATGTATTCATTTAATTATTATTACAACATATGTACATATATTCTTCGAGAAACTGTCTGATAGCATAAAAATAAAAATTACAAGCTAAAATGTATCGTTGTGATTATGTAACACACCATATGACGGAAAATATGTATATTATTATAGATTTTTCAATATATTGGACGTTGTATATTGTAAAATATATTGAGTACCATATATTTTGCTATGTACTGGGAAACACATGAAAAATATACATCATACTATGGATTAATTAATGTACTACTTTCAATATAATATATCAATCTAAAAAAAAGGCCATTCGGCAGCCGATATGGAAGGTAGATTTTCCAATTAATCGATATAAACAAATAGTTTCATACATACATATCTTGTTAGTGTATAGTCATGATATGAAATTAGACTCGTTTTCTAAAAGTGAGGGTAAAAAAAGACAACTATTATTTTTGGTAGAG